>PYSQ01000576.1:0-17601 GCA_003049435.1 Nakataea oryzae | reverse complement strand
CCCGGCGGCCCCATCAATTTGACTCCTCTCATGAATATCACCAAGCGTCCGGCGCGGGGCTTCACACGGAGCGCTCTATATTTTCCTTTTTTCTAGCCGCACGCCTCCCTGCTTCTGCCTCCCACGGGCTCGTGAGTGGCCTGTGCGGACAATGGTGGTGTGCCCAGCACGGCCGGCGTGGTGGCTTGCAACCGGTCGGACAGTTTCCGTATCGTTCATGGCCTGGAGCCTCCAAGGGGCAAAGCGGGATGCCGATCCCTGATTGGCCGCTTGTGGTTTTCTCTCGAGGCGCGCCTCAACCAGTCAAGTCCCTACAGCCCCTACAGTCACCTGCACGCAGACGTGCGATTGACGAAGGGGGCAAAGGAGGCTCGCAAGGGCTGCGAAGGGAGAAAATCGGGCCATATCCGCTGTAGTGCAAGCCACAACATCACAGAAAGCAAGTTACATGACGAGATATAGTCTCTGAATGAGCGTCTCGGTGGCATGTTTCTGCAAAGCCAAAGCCGAACAAACGGTCGACAAAATGCCTCTCGCGCCTTTTTGCACGTTGCGGTTTCGTAAAACAAACACACAGGGCGATAACAAAAGGGACAGGCACCCTGGGCGGCCAGGGATTCTCGGTCGGCAAGGCAGGGACCCTTGCTCGTATCACCAATCTTTCAGCCTGGTTGAATCCTTTTTCTGCGCCCGGCCGCCGTCAGCCATGCGAGCGAATGCTGATAAGCGCCTCCGAGAGCGGCGCACGCCCATCTCCGCGCGCGCTGCGCCAGCAGAAAGGCAATTCGTCTCTAACGCCCGACGCGGCGCAGAATTCTGTGACAGCAGCAAACCAGCCTTGGCTGGGCTGGGCTGGGCGCTAGCTCTGGATCTGGGCCCTCGCCAGAGAATCCTTTTTTATTTTTATTTTTTATTTTTTTTCTCTCTTGCCATACTCTGGACGGCGGCACGCACGTCGCTGCGATGCGCGATGCGCGCCGTGCATGTCGACGCAAGGTGTTCCCAAAGGGCATCATCACCACACAACCAAGACATCCGACGCAGCGCAGCCTGCCGGACTGATCTCTGCCCCTGCCCCCCTCCCTTCTGCTGCTGATGCGTCGCTTGCGATGCTGGCTGCACACCCCGGCCGAGTTTGCTTTTCCCGCCTCAAACCCGTAGCCCATCGCCGGTCGGACCCGGACTGCCGTACCTGCCGGTAGCTGTCTTTATCGGCTTCAGTTTCTATTTTGTTTTTGTTTTTTTTCTCCTTCCGCTTTCTAGGTCGGCCATTTTTTCCCCTCGCTGCATGCATGACCATGACTCGCGCAGGGGGTGAGTAGAGAACGAGAGGGAAGGACCGATTTGATCGAGCAGAGAAAAAAGGCTTTTTCGTAGGTGCGCGCCTCTTCTTCCCTGATCGACGGCGCAAGCCTCAGCCCCGCCGCCGTATGGAGGAGGGGCGCATCCGGCGGAGGAGCCGCAGGTGCCCCCTGGGGGTGGGTGTTTGTTGCGGGGACCAATATTTTTTTTTGTTGGATTTCGGGGCTGCGGGTTTTGCACACGCCGCGGGATGGGAACATCGCAATCCCGCGGGCCCGCTTCACTTGAGCTTATTTCCATATCAAAGAATGGAGCGAGTGTTGAGATGGCGGAAGTGTGTGTGGCACGGCGGCTTGCTTTGCCTGCATGCGTGTATGTGTGTATGTGTGAGCGTGCGTGTGCGTGTGGCGCCGGGCAAATATCTCGCGGCATATGGATCTACATGCGATACAACTTCGAGATGGCCTCACCCACGAATGAAGACGACCGACGGGGGGCGGCGGCCGCCTTGTCGCGATCTCTGTATTCCCGTCCCGAGGTTTTCCCTGTCCGGGTTCTCGATCCCAGGGCGGACGAGCAAATGAAAAGATACGGCCGCGGAAACGGTGGAGGGGTGGCAAGGCCTCGCGCAGGCTTCTTCCCTCCCGGCGACCCGCCGCCACTGGACAAGCATGAAAAACCTTCCAGAGGACGGGCTCCGGGTGCTCCCTCCAGATAGCGTTTCACCAGGCGCTTCGCTCATCAGTCTTTTTGGGCCGAACCAAAGCGCGGTGGGAGGCGACAAGGCATCCCATCCCGGCCGGCTTCGGAGGGGCAAAAGGGGGCGTGTGTGTGTGCGTGTGTGTGGATTTTCTCATCTCCAGATCTGGAGAATGCACTGTGGTCCACGCCCGCCCCGGGAGTTGAGTGATGACTTTACTCGACCGTCTATTGTGTGGTGCCGACCACCCATCTCAGCAACCCGATACTGGAAAAGCAAAGATAACAATCTGGAGCGGCAGCCATCGTGGTGTTTCCGATTTCCAGGCGATCAGCTCGGAAAAGCACACACAGGATGCGCCTGCACTGCGACGCGGCGCTGTGCGGCTTCTGCGAGCCGCTGCACGCAAAGGGCGGGAGCTCCAGAAGAGGCTACGATTCCCGACTAGGTCTCGACCCCTCGCCGCCCCGATATTTCGCCACTCTATTATGAGGCCAGCCACCTACCCTGCCGCGAATTATGCCGCCCCCCAGCGTGGTACTGGGGGAGCTGGGCGAGCTGGGCGTGGCTGGCTGGTCTGCTTGTCAAGCCATCCATAAACCCCTCCGCTGATGGTTGCCTGCGCCGATGACCCCTCACTCGACATGAAATGAACGGTCGTGGTTCCCCAAAACGTGCAGGCGAAAACTTATTCGAAGAAGGCTTGCATGTTCTGCTGCACTCCAAAAACCGACAAGGACCCACGTATGCCTCCTCCTCCTCCTCCCTCCTCCACGTCGGGACTTAATGCCCCCTCAGGCTGACCGCATGCCCTGCCGAAGCGTTCCTACCGGTGCTGGGGCCATGGGGCCATTGGTGGAGGGGCAATGGGCCTGGCGGGGCTCTCCACCGGTGAAGAGGAATTGGCCAATCATAGCGTGCCGACGTGACACCAGCCTTAGCTGTGGCTGCCATGCGACAACACCCCCCTCTTGAGGCGTTCTGGCGCTGCCACAGGGGAAAAAAAAACAGCCATCAGCGGCGCCCTTGGTTTTTTTTTTTTTTTTTTTTTTTTGCTTTTATTTGCAGGGATTTGGTAAGCAGAGGAGAGGCCGCGATGCATCAAAGACGAGACGCCGACACGCTCCAAGCTATCCTATCCTCTCCCTCCATTGGCCGTCCATTCCAGCGCGCGCCCACGGTCATCAAACCGCCGTCGAAAGCAACTGTGCAGCTCTGCACCATCAATCTCTGGTCATCCCGAGATGTCACCACAGGGCGGTCGGGAGGTGCAACAGGTGGCAGAGAAGCAAGCTAATAAAAGCAAAGTCCATGTAACGGTGTAGGTCCCGTTCGGCGCTTCTTCCTCTTGCTTATTCCTTCCTTTCCCCCTCCTCCTGCAGCCACTATGGCGGAATGCCAAATCCTGCAGCAGCCGAAATCACCTGGACGGATATAGCGGCATTTCCTCGTCGCCCTAACGGAGGGAGGCATGGGGAGCCAGCCTGGGCGGTCTAAGGCCTCCTCCTCCTCCTCCTCCTGCCCACCCTTTGTGTGTGCGAGAGAGAGACAGTGTGTGTGGGTGAATGGAGATGCCCGCCGGCACACCCCGCGGGCCGTCATCTGGCCGGTTAGTGACAGCACACGCATATACTATATACTACCACCTTGCCGGCCGACGGGTGTGCCACCGCAGCCAGCTGTGACAAGCGTTGCGTGCGTGCACGCACGCACGCACGCACGCAGGCCTGGTGGGCCGCGCGCGAGAGCGAGCGCTTCCAACCCCTCGTGTATCACGCAGCAGCTCGACATGGTGGGTGCGAGAGAGAGCCAAGATGCTAGGAAATTTCAGCCGTGCATCGTCGAGAACACCGGTGAGGGGCGCTTCCCGCTGCGCGCTTGCTGGGGGCTCTCTGCCAATGGCCTGCCTCTCCATGGGCCTGTCTATCTCCCTCTGTCTATCTCGAGCCAAAAAGGACCGCCGGTCTGTGGAGCAACCATCTTGATTGCGCGTCGTGCCATGTATGTGCTGTAGCAGACGGCGAGTCGAGACGGCCAGGGCGACTTTCCGTGTTTGGCAACCAAGTCCTCGGCTTTTTTCTTCTTTTTTTTGTTTTCTTTCGTCAAGCACAAAGGGACCGAACCCTTCCTGCTGGCTGTCTCGTTGATCAGGGTCGAGGGGACGTCCCGACGCAGGGCCTTTTTCGAGGGATGGATCAGCAACGACTAGCAAGGCCGAGCTAGCGGACATTCAGTAGCTCCAAGGCTAAGCATCTCCTCCCATGCGCCCCCTCACTCCAACAGAATTCGAGATAACAGGCTGGCGATGGTGGTGGTGGTGTGGCTCGCAATTTACAAGGCCGCCATCTGAAATAATAAACCTCCCTATCTGTCCGGCAAGGTGGATGTGGCTTGGGCGACGTGGGAGTGGCCTGTCTGGTGTGAGTGGGCTGAGACGGAGTGTGGGTTGCATCTGGCGGGCGCCAAGGAGAACGAGCGAAAAAAAAAATGAGATCAAAAGCAAAAAAAGAAAGACAGATATAAAAAAGAAATAAAAGAAGCGAAAAAAGCCCCATGGAGCCTCGCAGGCGGCTGCTCTGCTTGGCCTGACGCTTGCATGGATAGCACGGTCCCAGGACGAGGATGGGAGCAGGAGCCAGATTGCAGTCGGTGTGGGACGTTGAGCAGCCTCCCTCCCCGCCCGGCGATCGACATGGGGGCTTCCTTTCTCGGATGGCGGCATACCATCTCGATATTCGACTCCTTTTTTTTTTTGATATCGATTTCTGCAATGGCAGGCAGCCTGCAGCATCCAACGATGCTGGCGGCCTTGGTGATTTCACGCACGCTAGGCCAGCCAGGCCCCCTGCCCTCTCCGCCCGCATTCCCCTCAAATACTCTCAAGGTGTTGTGCAGGCAGGCCGGGGGAGGCAGGAGAGGCGCAACATTGCAGGACCTTGTCGCGATTGATGCTTCTCCGGAGACTGGGGGATGGGTTTGCTCCCTGCCCCGACTAGCCTTGCCTCCTCAGTGGCCGCGGCCCCCCGTCTCTCTCTGCACTTGCAGGAAGTCGTCGTATTTGTGGCGTGCCGCCGAGTGGAAAACGGTCTTACTAGGGCAGGCTGCCTAGTCCGGCGGGGAAAAGAAAAAAAAATCAAGGCAACGAGAGAAAAAAAAGAAGCGCTGAGTGGAAACAGAGGAGCGACATCGGAACTCAGCAGCAGTTCTAAGAAAAGCAAGGGATAAGCCCTGGGGTTTCCTTTTTACTCTTGCGCGGCAGCCTTTCCTCTCGGCTTGCAAGTTCAGACGAGATGAAAAAAAAAAATCAAAAAGTAAGGAGCGAAAGAACAAAAGCCCCAAGCAATCGCCGCGTCTCCCCTCTCTCCCTCTCCGGGCAGGTTCCCCCACACGTCAAGGCGTTTCTCATGCAACCCAGCGCTGCGGGACATGGGTGACTGGGGAAGAAAACGCGAACAAGAGATGAGCGAGAGGGAGGTGATGGACGACTGACAAAGCTTCAGGCGGTTTTGCTCCGGTGCATGGGAGCAAACTGGGTTATTCCCACCTGGAGGCCGACCCCAAGCGAGACGGTGCCGCGTTTCCATGGACATCGGGTGAGGAGAAAAAAGGCTTGGTATTTTTTGCTGTCTCATTAGCGAAACCCACACGGGGGGCCACGACTGGACCGGCGATCTTGAAGTTGTTTCATGCTGTCTCCATCAATTCTCGCAGCTGCTCTGCATTCATTTTCTCCTTCAGCAAAGGAGGAGGAAAAAAAAAGCCACACGGACACTGCGGGTGGGAGATGGGCCNGGGGGGGGGGGGGGGGGGGGGGGGAGGCCTGGGGGAGATATTCGCAGAGTGGAGTTTGAATGCCTGCCGCCGCGCGCTGGCCGTGTCCTGTTGGTGCAGCTAGCTGGCCTTTTTTGTCTCGGGCGGAGGGGAGACCAGCCGCCGGGGGGTAGAGAGCTCGACGCTAAAATAAAACAGAAACCTTGCCTGCTGCTGCTGCTGCTGCCGCTGCTGCTGGGCCGCGATTCCCACGCATGCCCAGGCGTCTCCATTTTCGTGACCGGATGGAGAACTGATAGGAGCCAGGAGCCAGGGGGCGGGCAGGGAGGGGGAGGAAGAGGGCCACAGGCGCAGCGAGGCCCAGTCCGGCCCGCTTACGGGGCCGCAGCAGCTCCTGCTGGCTGAGGCGATGCCGGCCGGTGGCCGCGCGCGCGCTGTGTGGGACCAACACGAATCCAATTTGATCTCAGCAGCAGCAGCAGCAGCGGCGGCAGCGGCAGCGACAGGGCGTGGCATCTTGAGACGGGGCCAGCTGGCACGGACTGGGGGTAGAATCAAGCCTTGAGGCAGCCCGGGGCTGGGCGAGTTGCGTGCGCGCAGCAGAAGCAGCAGCAGCAGGTGGGCACTAGAGTTCATCACTGCAGCTATGGGGTTCCTCATCCATTGCGTGTCAAAAGGCCCGGCGGGTGCGGCGTCGTTTGCTGAAGCACTCTTTGCAACATACAGACACGCACCACACCCACACACACCACAGGGCGTCCTAGTCATGGCACCAAACCACATTCGATCGATCTCTTCTCTTCCCCCCCGGGCGGCAGCCATCCCGGAAGAGGCAGTTCGGGAGCCGGGACAGGCTGGGTTTGTGCTGAGGCTGGGGCCTGGGATGTGGTCCGTATCTTGGAATGCCCAGCGCCGGGGCCCTCGAGTGAAATTGAACGCTACAAGGCTCCTTGTCTCTGCGACCCCCGGCCAAACTGTTTGCTTTCCTTTCGCTTTTGGCTATAGTCTTTTTTATTTCTCGTTTTTTTTTTTTCCTTCTCTCCAGGTGGCCTGCCACTGTGCGCGGGAAAAACGCAGCTTTGGGCCACCCACAGAGCCCGCTGGAGCTCGGCTGCACCCCCTCCCCGGTCCTCATTCGATGGTGATGTCATGGCTACTGGCTGGGATATTTATTATTGAACCACGACACCCCGGTCCCGTTTCAACGTGTGTGCATGGCGCAGCTTTTTTTTTCTCGCAGGAGCGCACGCACCAACCAGCAAACAGAGGGAGCAAGCAGCTCGCAATGGGCCAATAAATCGCCGGGAACCTTGGCCAGGTGACCTCCCAAAATGCCCTCCTCACCTCGCACGGGTGCCTGGTCCTTCAGACGCGGACTTTCCTCTTCTTGCTTCTCCCCCTCCTTCGGGGAGGGCGGCGGTGATACCACCCATGGAACCGCGCCTGTCGATCAGGCCCAGCCCGCGCGCGCCGGCCGGCTGCTTCGGCAGGCCCAAGGCGTGGGCGGGAAGATTCCCTGTTCGCTGGAAGATGCTGCCCGCCTGCCTGCCTGCCTGCCTGCCTGCCTGCTGCTTGCCCAGGCACTCCCGCGTGCACGAGGACGGCTTCGGGCATGGGCACAGAGCAGATGCGGGACCGTCGTAGACAGCCGACAGAGGGACACACACAGCGAGCGTCAAGGGTTGAAATAGCTGGGATGTTTTTTTTTCTTGTTTTGCTTATTTTTTGTCCTTGCGCGGCCGACATTGCAGCCGCCGCCCCGTGTCAGCTCCTCGCTGGTGCGTCGCGCCAACCGCGGAGACACCACGACGAGGCATTCTGACGGATCCGTCTTTTTTTTAATTTTTTTTTTATTTTCCTTATTCTTTTTCACCACGGCTAACCTCGATCAATCAGGCAGTTCGGTGTGGGTCTCCTCCCGTCGGCGATCACATCGAGTCCTTGTCAAGGTAGCTGGAGCTGCAGGAGAAGAGGATTCTTGCTTTTTTTGCCTTTATTTTTTTCTTCTTTCTCTTTTGGTCCCAACCACGACGAACGGTCGAGCTTACGTGATGCAATGCGTGCTGCTCGAGCAAATAGGACAGAGGCAGCGATGAAAAGAAAGAAAGAAAAAAAGCCCCAAGGGCCACGAGCGGTGGCGCCTGCACCTTATTGACCGCCACGTTCCAGGCGTCGTCGCCTGCTTTCGTCGCCCATGTCCCCCTTGCATTTCTCCCCCTTCCACGCAGGCGCCTCTGCCCAGGTGATCGTGTCCCGCCGCCCGCCGCCGCCGTCTCGCGCTGACCCTGCCTGTGCCGAGGCCTGGCGCCCGCCGCATCCGGGCGCTGCTGCTGCCGAGAGAGAGAATGAGAGAAGGAGAGAGGGGCCAGAGGCGGCGGGTGTCACGAGGCCCGTCAGTGCCACGTCTGTGGCATGCCATGCTTCCCACCATGAGATGCGATGGTGCGCCATCAACATCAAATGGGCTGGGCAGAGGGCGGTCGGCCGCCGTGGTGGTCTCGCGCACTAGGTCAAGCTTCGTTTTCGGTGCTGACGGGAGACGGAAGCCCGGGTTGATAGGCCTTGGTTGGTCGGCCAGCAGGTTTTGCTTTCTGCCGACCTCTCCGCCGGTTTTTTTTTTATTTTTTTTTTTTTTTTTTTTTTTATTTTTTTTATTTTTTTTATTTTGGCTTGCACGTCTGAGCGTGCGAGGCTCACTGAACCCCCACGCCAACGCCGCCGCCACTCGTGGGTGTGTGCTGCCCACATTCCTGCTTTTGGGAGGGCTGCCAACCTCAAATCTCGGCTAGCATAGTGTGTGTGGCTTGACCATCAATCGCAGCCCTCGACGTCTGCTTTTTTGCCAGCGTCATGTCAGCGCAGAAATGTGGGCGTCGCGTCGTGTTCTTTTTTTCCTCCCCTTCCCCTTCGGCTGCCCGCTCGCAGCGTCAGTGGCTGCACGTCGTCGAATAAAACCGGCTGCCCCGGATTCGAGGAGCCTGCTTGCGCCTCGCCGTACATGTCGTGAATGCAAAAGGCGCGAGCTCCCAGGACAATCCATGGCGGGCATGCGACAGGGCCTCTCTTCTCTGTCCTCTGTCAAGCGATTTCCTCATACACACCCCCCTCGGCTCCCAACCAGAGAGCGCCAGCAGCAGCCACTGTGCTCCTAGCGCCGACCCGGTATGGGACGTAGTTTCAGTGGCACCCAAGCACCAGTCGTCCCATGGCGTGCAGTCTCCCCCTCCCCTCTTCCGTCTCCTGTTTGGCCCGTCTGCCGGTCGACCAGGTACTCCCCCCTAATGCTTTATTGCGGTCGCCCCCCATCTGGCGGAACCTAGAATGTGCTCGTTGTGAGGCTACGGAAAAGCGGTGAGATGGCTCGACTCTGGGGTGCATTGCTTGGTCGGCGGCGCCGGCCAATCAGGCGCCGCGTGCCTCGCAAGCGGGAGCGAGTTGGCACGAGTTGGAACAGGAGACGTGCAGGCAACAGGCCCCGACTCCCACCTACCCCGTACCAACCGCACCCTGGCTGACCTGGAAGCAGGGAAGAAAAGGACGCCGGCCCATCAGCGCGGCGCACGTCGTCCTTCTAGTCCGATCTCTTTCTGTTGAGGCTCGTTCTAGGTCGCCCGCCCGCCTCTCTGCGTCGCCCGTCTTGGCCGGCTGAATCGAGATGCGATTCCGACCTGGGGAGGGAGGGCGCGCGCACTGGCTCCACATGGAGCTCTCGGTAGTCGCCGAGGGCGGCCCAGCCGAGGTGCGACGGCCGCTGCGACACTGTACGCCCGGCGTCGTCGGCGTTGTCTGGCCCTTTCTCGCCACTGCCACTGCCACCGCCACGCCCCAGGTTAGCCGTGTCCCGGGAGCCGGTGCGCGCGCCCTGTGGTTGCAGGCTATCCCCTCCTCCTCCGTCGGGGCGTCACGGACAGCAAGCCTACGGTGCGCCATCACGGCCGACGCCACGCCCAGGAACACGTCCCAGATTCGCCTGCTGGCTGCGAAATGGGCCACATGGGCACTCACCGGCTTCCTGCCGTGACGTGACGGCATGGCCGGCGAGGCCTTGTGGTTGGGCTGGACATTGTGTATCGTGGTGGCTTGACATCTTGACGACCTCGAGATCTTCCTTTGTTCCTTTTTCTTCCTTTGGCAGAAGGATCGTCGTGCATTCTTCTCTCTCCCCGCCGACACGGAAGCAGTGCTTTCTGTCCTTAAAAAAATGGACTCTGCCGCACTTCCCCGGTGCAACAAGTCTATCTGGGGCACGGGAAACACGGCCGTGCTTGCTGGCCACTTCTCATGCACCGGACCACAGACTGGGGGCCACGCCACGAGAGATAAAGTGGCAATGTTCCCCTGTGTCTCCACCCGTCGCGAGCCCCGAGACACCGGTCCCCTCCCTCGTCCCAGCCGGGGCTGTCACGCCTGGACCTGGAGCACATGGTCTCCAAGTCTCTGGCTGCCTGACGCCTGGCGGGGGCACAGCCAACGGCCGACTGCCGAGGGCGTACCATGCATGTCTCCCCGAGCCGGTCTTTCCGCCCGTCTGTCTTGGGTGTCCCGGAAAGGGGGAGTGGCAGAGAAGGGGGCCTCGGCCGAGGCAGCCTACTCTGCACGGCAGGTCCGTCCATGAGGTACCATGGCCTACTGTGATGTCTGGGCACGGAGGAGCGCAGGTAGAGACGGTGCGCCTCGTGGGTTGAAGCTGCAGGCGGCCAGGGACACAGGCTGCCTGGCGCCCCAGACCGGTCAGCGTCCAAGGTTGCTCCTCGGCGGGCCTGCGCCCCGAATGTTGAGGGCTGGGAATTGTTCACACATCACACATCACACCCGCCGCGGCGGCAGCGGCGGCGGCGCGACGAAAATGTGCGCACCTTGCCGACGTGCCACGGCAGTGGAAAAAGCCCAAGATTCGCCGCCCGTCCTTGCTCCAGGGACGCACGCAAGCACACAGACACAAACACCGCGTTTAGCAACGCGCGCCGCGATACCGTGACCAACCCCTTCCGCCCTTGTTCGTTTTGATTTCGGCTTCGGGGGTGCGACGGCCTTCCGGCTTGCCTGTTCGGGGGCCTGGTGGCTGCGTCGGATGCGGGACGATGGTGGATGCACAAATGTCGGACAGCGGAAGGCTGCCCGTCCCTCTTTGCCTGTCTTCCCTATCTTCCCCGCAAACGTTATCTCCCCACCCCGGATCCACGAGATAATGTTGTCATGCATTCCCTTTGCGGGGGGCCCAAAGCAAAAGGCAGAGAGAAATGCACGCAACAGGACAAAATCCCCGGGCGCCTGCGTGGCTTGCTGCTCCTCGTCATACCCTGCGTGGAAAGCAACCTGGCGCGACGCAGCTGGCTGGCTGGAAAGACCCGCGACGCTCCCACCCCCTTTCTCGCCTGCAGAGGGCCGTTAGAGCATGCCTGCGAATCAGGTTCCGCGGCCAGCGCCAGGTTTGTCTTTCCGCTGGAGGATGACGGGGCGCCGCCGCAGAACGGGCTGCCAAGAGCACTGTGTAGCAGCAGCAGCAGCAGCCGCACCCAGACACCCTCCCCGACCCTAGACAGCATCAGGAATGCCGGAGCTTCACAGCAACGACACGTCGCAGAGCGGCTAGAGCTTCCTACCTGCCGTGTCCTTTTGTCCCTCTTTCGCGTCACGGGCGCTGGGCTAGTCGCCACGAGGCAAGCATCTGTTGGTCTCCAGGGGTCATGTATCTGCGGTACCGAGGCCTGTTGGCTGACTCGAGAAGGGCCTCTCCCCTCTGGAAATACGCACTCATGCCGGCCGGCAGACGGACGCAGGCGACTTCCTGCCTCCAAGGTGGTTTCCCAGAAGCATAGGCCCTGACAAGTCTCGGTGGGAGCCCGCGTCAGGATCGACCATGTGTCAACAGGATGGGGCGATTCCGCTGGGGCCCGTCGCGTGCTGTAGGGTTTTCTCTATCAAGCGACGGCGTTTGCAGCAAAGGGAGGGGAGTCTGTCGTCGCCCGGCCCTGCTCGGCGGCGGCGCTTGCTGATCATCTAATGTTTTCTTTTTCCTTTCTTTTTTTTTGCACGGCCGTGCCGGCGCAAAGCCAACCACGTAACGTGCGCTTCTCGACCGCAGCCACGGAGCTTGGGATAAGATATGGGGCGGGCATTCTGGGCCCGCTAGCCTGGCGACCACGAGGACCGGCGGCGGGGAAAAGATGCAGTGGCGCGATTCCAGCAGGCGTTTCTCCGCACGTCCTTCGGCAATCTTTTGCACCTGGCACGCCAACCTTGACGCCACCCGAGGCCCCGTTCGCGAGACGGAGGGGCCTTGTGCGCGACGCTTCGGCCTGCTAAGGTTGAGTTAAAAAAACAAAAAAACAAAAAAACAAAAAAACAAAAAAACAAAAAAATAAAAATGAGTAGCCAGGCAAATGTGGCCTGCTCACCGCCCAGCAAGCACCCAAGGTCACGCTTGTCCGATCGGCTATCGGGAGCCAAACTCGACCCCTATTTCGAGATCCAGGCGCCTCTCCCCCCCGTCTCGGCAGCAACCCTGCGCGCGCGCCTCGATCCCTTGCGTGCTCGCCCCCTTCCCCGCACTATGTGCGAGCGAGAGGAGCCCGTATTGGACCCAGGGCCCCCAGACGTCGTCGGGAATAAACTGACGAACCAGAGCCCGCGGCACGGCCTCGAGCTGTCGATGGTCCGCCACCTCCTGGCTTGGGACTCCTGAGCCAAGGCAGCCCGCTACGACCTCTGATTCCCCAAAGGAGCGCCCATGCGGCCCAGCTAAGATTGCCCGTCTCCAGCACTGCACCCCTCAATCCCAGCGGCTTGGAGGCTTGGAGGCTTGGATGCAAGCCCTCCGCCGTCAATCCCCCTCCCCGCCCCCAGATGCCCAGAAGCCCGACCACGCAATACGCAGAAGGCTGGGACCCGCGATAGGCAACAGACAATGAGACTCAGGGGCGTCGGTCGAGCAGCAGAGGGACGGCCCCTTGGTGAAGATGGCTTTCCAGCCACCCGGCGGCTTTGCTCCTGCCATCCAGTTTCGCATTGACTTTATTTCGTTGCTCTGCGAAAAAAAAGGAGTTCCCGGGAGCAGAGGTACCCCGGAAGCTTGCCCAAGTTTTCCTTTTCCCCCTCCCTGTGCCGATCCAGCCTCCCGCGTCAGTCCTCTGCCGCGCGACTGACGCGCCGGACAGGAGGCTCCTTGCCCTGGGCCACAGCAAGCCATGCTCTCCCATGCAGCGTCTGACAAGAAAGGCCTCCCTTTTTCTTTTTTTTCTTTTGCTTCCCTCCGTGTCGGGGGCCGGCGAGTCAAGCGGTGTGTGGGCTCGATCAGAGAGCGTTCCAGGCAAGAGACGATACAGACACCACGGACGCACGGCGCCGCGCTTAGGGCACAGTTCACAAACACCGAACACACAAACACACGCCACCACCACCGCCACCTTCTATCTACCTACCTACCTACCTACCTACCCCAAGCACACCCAGTGCGGGCAAAAGGCGGGCCACAAAAAAAGAAAAGCTATGTACCCCTACGCCCCCTCCATCCGTTTTCCCGTTACCGGCCACGGCCACCGCATACGGACATGTTTCGCGACTCTGCGTCTCCTCGCGCTGCTCCTCTCCTTGGCGACCCCTGGATCGGGCCCGAGAAGGCGTGGACTGGGGCCCGCGAGCTACGGGCAGGGCAAGTGCCGCTCTGAACCTCCGATGGGCGGCCGGGCTCGAGGCTCGATCTAGACCTGGGCGACCTTTCTTTTTTCTTCTTTTGTTTCTTTCATCATGTGGAAAATGGAGGGGGAGGGCCGGCCTCCAGGGTGGACCGCTTCGTCATCCGTCATGGTCGCACAGGCAGCGTGGCCGATGGCAGGTCGACGAACGATCAACGGGCAAGCGTCGCGTCTACGCACGCATGTTACAGCACCGCTCTCGCTGCCAAGTGGTGGCGGGAGGAGGGGCCAACCAAGAGATGTGCAGAGGGCCCATGCATCGAGACTTGGACCCTGCCGTTCTTGAGGTGCCATTCCGACGCCCAAGTTCTGGCGACGGCGAAGTGTGCGTACGTGGTGGGCGGGGCAGAGCTGGCGCGGGCAACTGGAGGGGCACTGGCAGGCCGCTGGGGGGAGCTCTCGACCACAGCTGGCGTCTGCGCAGGCCGGCAGCTCGCCCTGTCGCCAGGGCCTCCCGGCCTCGTGCGCCTGTATGCCCTCGTCCGTCGTCCTCCAATCCCTCTCGGTCGGGCTCGGGAAAAACCAGGCCAGAAACAGAGCCGATGCAAAGAAACAAAAAAGACTCTTTTTTTTTCTTTTTCTTTTTCTTTTTTTTTTTGCCGGCCGCTGCCGGGTGCCCGCGCCCGCTGCATAATGCGCAGTACGAGTGAAGCTCGTCGCAGCAGCAGCAGCAGCAGCAGCAGCCCGCCTCAAGGCCCTGTGTGTGATATCCGGCCTTTTCTCTGCAGCCGAAGGTTTGGAACATGCAGGGCCAAGGCGATGGATGGAAGGCCGGCATCTTTTTCGACCGCGCCCCGGGGGGCTGGGCTGGGGCTGCGGGTTGCCAAAACCACCGAGTGTGTACCCTTTTCCTCCCTTCCCCCCCATTGTGCTTATCGCATGCTGCTTCGGCCGGGCGACGCGTTTGGGGCGTCATCCGGCGGCCTGGGTCGCACATTGACTTGGGGTGGTGACGCTGCCGCGGCCGCCATAGGCCGGACCTTGCTGTTGCAGCTTCCTTCCCCAACTGCATAGCAGAACAACCGCAGAAAGAGCGAGATGGTTTCCTTGTCTTGCTGGAGATTGATCCTTTCGAGTCCCTCCTCCCCCATCCGGCCGCCCACATACACACACACACACACACACACACACACACACACGCCCCTCCCCTCTCTGCGCGCGCTCGCTCGCTCCTTGTCCCGCCCATTGGCCTTTGTGCAACCGCGGCGTCGCTCTCCCTTCGCTTGTCTCTCAGAGTTTTCTTTTTCTTGGGCCGCCCTCTCGCCAAGCCTCTCAGCACGGGTGAGGGAAAGCCCAGCGCCCGCATATGCGTGCGACACTGCAATGCAAGCCAAGAGTCGATGGGGGAAGGGTGGGCAGGCACCTCTTGGGGCGCGCCAGACCGCCAGCCACTCAGAGCTCGCCCATCCTGGATGCCCGGCCTGGGCCCCCTCCCCTCTTTCCAGGGACCGGTTTTTTTTTCTTTCTCTCTATTCCTTCGCAGCATGCCCCGGGCATACTGTGCGTCTTGGGCGGCCGTTGATTTGTCGAGCTGCCGGTGGGCGTCAAAATCTCTGGCCTCTCAGACAGCTCCACCGGCTGCGTTAATGGCTGCCGCATGCAGCTGGGAGGGGGCATTGCAGAGACGCCCGCATCTCGTCTTGCGGTTGTGTGTGTGTGTGTGTGTTTTTTTTGCATGTGAACGACCCCCAGTAGCAGGACAGGGCTCCTTGTCATCGCAGTTGCGATGGTTGTTGGGTTGTTTTCTCGTTCTTTTTTTCCATCTTTTTTTATTATCCGAAATCCCCTCGAAAAGGCATGGCGACGGCTGATCCTGGGTGGGCAGAGCAGCCGCCGTTGTGGCGATCAGAGGCCCGACGGCGGCGATTACACGCAGCTGCCAAATGCCAGGCGCGAGCATCATTGCACAGCCAGGCAGAAAAAGAAAAGAAGCGGAGAAAGCCGCGGGGGACGTTGGAGGACGACGGCGCATGGCCCCTCTCGTATTTCCGCAACCGCCTGCCAAACAGGAAAAGAAATGGTGCCGCGAGCCTGCGGATTTCGCCATCACCAAACGCCACCGACAGCAACTAAGCTCAGCATTAGCACGCACCCGACGCCCAGCCTCAACAAGGGTGGGCCCGCCGCTGCTGGAAAAAAAACACCCAAAGCGACTGCCAACCCTCAATCTACGCCTGCGTTGACCGGTGTCGATGGGCTGGATCATGGAGGGTGTGGTGGGGAGACTGGAGGGGCGGCTCGGTCAACGGGCTTGCTGATGTTAGGTTTCTTATTTTTTTCATTTATTATTTATTTTTATTTATTTATTTTACTTTTATCGCTGGCCCTTTCCGGTTGCAGCAGCAGTCTCTGCAGCGGCCATTCCTCTTCCACGGTGGCTGCATCTTGGCCTGCGCCCCGCCCCGCGTCTCCTTGATAAAGCTCACGCCACAAAGCCCGCTTGGCCGCCGCCGACCTCGCAGCCGCCTGTCTCTGTCGCGTGGTGCTGCTGCTCATGTCACCGCTCGCGGCCAGGCAGGCCTGGATGCCGCGAGATCCGTATGCAGGCCCAGATTCCACGCTCGTATCATGTTGGGGACACCGTCCCAACACTGGGGCCGAGCCGGGAAACATGGCCTGTTCCCATCAGCCCGCACACCTCTTTGGCTTCCTTCCCGCCCCGTAACTCGACGCCACGGGCCAGAGGATTGGACGGGGAGAAGCCGGCGAGACGGCGTATGCTGGCATGGTCACATCTTATCGCTGGTAAATGTCCACATCTTACCCCCCGTTCGGTGCTTAGCTTGCCCCCGTCGCCTGAGCTCGCCGTCGCTTTCCCCGCCTGCCTGGCCCAGGACCCTGTCTCCCAAGCTGACAGGCCGGCGAGACGCTGGAGGCAAAGAAGTGTGAATGAAAAAAAGAGGATGCCTCTCTCTACTCGCATAGCGCCCCAGACTCCGTTAGTCCGGGGGCAAATATGTGTGCCCACACGTAAGAAAGGGCTCCTTGCCTATGCCATGCAGCCTGCATGGCGCTGTATGCACCGCAGATGCCAATCCCTTTTTATGCACCCCTCCATACCATGCGCGGCGAGATGACGGCCCTCGCTCGCTAATCCGCCGTCCTCCTGCCTCCCCCGTCCTTTCCATGCCGCTTTTCCGCCCCGACGGCCTCGAAGCTATTTTGTCTACGCCCGACTGCTACTCTCCTCCTCGTACCCACTAGCCTAGGGCTCCCCCGTTGCCTCTGGCCTGCACTGGGTTGTTGATGTTGTTGTTGTTGGAGATACGCCCCCAGGGCGCCTCCCCTAGAGGCCCCCCCCGCCTGCCCGCTGCTTCATATTCTCTGGGCCAGGAGCCCCCAGACCGCACCATCTCCCCGCGAGACGCCGCCTCCGTGGCCAGTCACAGCCAGAGCCCTGGCCGGCGCTTTTCTTGCTTTTCGGATCCGCCCCGGGCTGTGCTTTCCCATCTACGAGCCTCCGAGCCGTCTAGCGTCTGCATACCGCCATTTGGGTCTCAGGCTACACCTCCAGTCAGGGTCTGGTTGGCTGTTGTTGCCCAGATCCCATCTCTTGAGATGAAATTCCGCCTGGAGCCCTCCTCCAGAGACCCCGGATCAGCGGAGCTACTGGAGGTGCAGCCTAGCCCGCCGACAACCTCGGTCCTATGCCAGCCTCTGGGGGCCCTTGAGTGGTGCTCTCCTCTCCTCCAAAAACCCCCCTACTGCTACTATCTCCGCCCCGACCGCCCACCGCCAGGGTGGCGACATGCTGCGAGGGGAGTCGAGGCTTTTGGGATGCTTGCGGCTAGGCTCGTCACGATTCGGGGCTTTCCTTTTTGTCGTCATATCCCTGCGGTCTACGCGTAACCCTTGCCCGGAGCTAACAGCCAAGTGTGCACGGCGAGGCAGGGGGAGGAGCACATCATGCTTCGAAACCTCCTTCTAGGAAGCTCGTGTCGACGACATGCTCGGCCCATGGCAGGCCACCCCCTTGCCACCGATCACCCCTCCGTCTCCTCGCCCCTCCCCGGCTAGGCGCCCTGGGGACCCTGCAACGCCAGCTGTTGCCGATCAGGGTCCAGGCGGCCCCGGAAATAGACGCCTGCGCCTAGACCCTTTGCGCCGCGTCTCTTGTGGGCAGGGGAGCGGGTG
>PYSQ01000575.1:0-17641 GCA_003049435.1 Nakataea oryzae | reverse complement strand
GGGTGGGCGAGGGGGGAGCAGCCGGTGCCTCCTGCACTCCTCTGTGGAAGAAAGTGGAGGACACGACCGACAGGGTCGGGGGTGCTATGGGGCCTGGTTGGCAGACCAGACGACGGGCAGCCAGACAGGTCTGGGATGCAGGCGCGGCGTCCGATGTGCGCTATGTACAGCAGGGACGCAGAGCGGCAGACACCTGCTACGCAGACGGTCAGGGAGCCGCGCAGGTACTCGGGCGCAGGCGGCGGGGCGAGCGTGACAGGCGGAACAGCGACGGGCGGCGGCGATGCAATGGTTGTGCGTCGACGCAGGATCGGGTCAGCCTGTGTCTGGGCGGCTGCGTGCTCTGGTGCCGATGCCTGCTTGGACCCAGCCTGTCAACAGCATGCACTGCGGCGGCACCAGGAAATCCTCTCCGGGCCGGCTCCCACAGGGCAGGGCAGGCGTCGGCTATCTTGGCTGCTGCGGGTGTGCGCGGGCTTGCACGGGTCGGTGGCCAAGCCGGGTGTCTGTTGGTTTGCGGTGTGTCGTCGTCGCACGGCTTGCGGATATGGGGGGCAGGTTCGGGAGCGAGGAAAGCAAGTAGGCGGTGTTCCGTCGGCTTGGTGCGAGCTGAGCAAGGGCTGCTGGCCGTCCTCAAGTGTCGCCCAGCGTTGGGTTGCGTGTCCTGGTTCTTTACTTTTTAGGCCCAGCCAAGCTCGGTCGCTCGGCGCCGGACTGCCGCACTGCACCACCCACGCCAGACGTCAAGGGATGCCGGCGATGGTTTTGTTTGGCTTTTTTCGTCAGTCTTCTGTTCTGGTATGTTCACCTCTCCTCTTTCCCCTTCGCTCGGCTTTTCCCGTGGGCTGGGGGCCAGGCCTGGAACTTGACTGACAAGCCCAGTAAAATCCGCCACGTTTGGCGCGAGGCAAATACGGTTGGAGGGCTGCAGCACCCCATGCATGCACTGAAAAAAAAAGACAAGAAATAAACAAAAACAAATCCTAACTGCAAAGGGGTCAATGCCGCCTGGATGTGTTGTGATCGCTCCTGGCTGCTTCAATTCGAGCCCAGATGTGGCGTGGCGCGCATCGCGTTGCTTTTGTCAAATGGCCTGGCGCAAAGCAGAAGACAGGCAAGAAATCGTAGCCGCCCTCTGTCGAGCCCACCGCCAGACGGGACTTTGTCTCCATGTTCACTTATTATTCCGCTCAGTGCCATCGACAGCTACCGTGGCCTTCAGCTTTGTCGCTGTCTGCCCGTCAGGTAGGTAGCATCTGGGCGGGGATCACTGCCCCTCGTCCCATCGCTAGCCGTGCGCTCATCACTCCGCCCTTGATTGCATCATGAATTGCGGTGATCAGCACCAGGTGAGCCCGGCCCGCCGCAACCACCTGATTTGCCATCTTGTGCCAGGCGCCTGGAGCCCAGAGGGATGGAATGCACAACCCACCTCCCTCCACACGTAACGGCACGCAAAGAAGGGAGGTGGCCGAAACAACGGCACGCTAAGCAATTGCATCGCAAAATACCCCCGCCACTTTTTTGCAGCACTGGGGTAGGAAGTATCGATGTTCTGAAACGTGTTGCATGCGCAGCACCAAGGATTCGGATATCATCCAGGGGCTGGCAATGATGGGATGGTTTTCATACTTTGCACGCCCACATGGCCGATTCCCCCGTCAAACTCGCTCAGCCCGAGGCAGGGGCCGTCGCCGCAGGCGCCCAAGGGCCAATCTGAGAAATCGCAAATGTCCGGCGGCACCCGAGGCGAGGTCCACGCTGGGCGACTGTGCACGGGTGCCACTGCCCAAAGGCTTGCCTGAAGCCAGTGGTCCGTCGCGAAGCTGCCACCAGAACCTGCGCTGCCGGAATGCAATGGCGGGTTGTTGACAGCCCAATGATGGATGCGCCGGGGCCTCTGCCTCGTCTGCTAGCCCAGGTGCTACCCCCCAGCTCTGCAAGTCATGCAGCTGCAGAGGGCTCTTTCCATTGATTGCCAATATAGGTAGGCATGTACCTGAATCTTGGTTGCAAGCGCACGAGCACAGGTTGCACTTGGGCAGCTATTCTACGTCTGTTGCTCCTGGCAGTCCCCCGTGGCCACCACGATGACGACCCAGATATCACACCCAACCGGCCCTTCTCCGCCCGCCCACTGTATCCCTTTCACGGGGCCTGTCCAACGACGAGGATCGGGGACTTTGTGTGCGATGCCCGACATGCAGCAGCGGTGAAGGGTGGGTGGGATGGCGGAAAATAAGGATCCTAATTCCCAAAATCGCCCACTTTTTTTTTGCGGTGGCTCGCTCCCCATTCGAGCACGAGTGGGCAAGCTGTTGCGATTCGGGGTCGTATTTGAGGCAGGGGCACTTGGAGGCCCAAGCGAGCACGAGGAAACGCAGCAAGGAACCTGGCGTTGGATATGGACGGACTGGACTGTCTGTGCGCCTGTGCGCAGGGGAGGTGAGCTTGGCTTGGCAGGCGACCAGCCAGCACTCAACTACCTGCTGCTCGGCGACATGCCCCCGATTTTTCACTGTCGCCTCTCGCCTCTCTGCCCGCTTTGGTTTCCACAAAAGGCATGGCTTGACGCACTCTCGTCCCTGTCGCCTTCGTCGGTCGCGTGAGGCCGCATCAACACCTCGAGATCCACAAACAGCCTAGTCCAGGAACGCATCCCGAGCTCTGAAACCCAAAAGGGGGACGACGCATTTGTGCGGAGGAACCATCGGAAACCCTGGCTGCCCGGCTGGTCACCTGGTGATGTCGAAAGAGTGGTGGGTGGGCGGCTGCTGGTGCGTCTGAATTTCGCACGCTCAAGCTTCTGCAGCCTTCTCGTCGTTTGCCACTCCGCGATGTGCTTCCAGTGTGGGTCACAAGCCCAGCGCAACCATCGAGGTCCGAGTAGACTTGGTAGTAGTCGCATCCCCATGACGGCAGTGTCCGAGAGCCCAGAAACCTGTTTCCAGAGATTCCTTTGGATGGCAGGAATGCCGGGTACTAGGTACGGTCTTGTCAATGCAAAGTCCAGCAAGGTATTGAAACATCGAAAATGCAGCCGGCAGAGGCATAAACCACGTTTCTATCCACGGGCTGCCGCCTAGAGTACGGGCCTGTATGCGGTCTCCGCTTAATGTATTAAACCAAGCGCCAGATCGGGTCGAGGCTTGGGTGCGCCTAGATCGGGGCCCGCCGTCCCTATGACACTAGGGATTGGGCTTCGACGGCACTTGGCCGGTGTGCCCAGCGACGGAAATAGCTGCAACATCCCACGAGCAACCTAGGAGCCAGAGTAATACGAGCACAGCAGCAGAGGCACCGTCATTTACATGAGGCAATCTATTGGGTCTGGCAGGCCATGCTCGCCCACGATGGTGGGGAACATGACACACGATCCATGGTCGAGTTCCAGGTGGACGTTCTTCTCGATCTCTCGGCTCGGCACACGTGTCCGCCCGAAGGCTGACACCCGCCCGTCCATCGATCCATACAGAGCGAGCGCCTCGCACCGCCCGCCTCGCTAGGGTTAGACGGGAATGACGAATTTCAGGGTGCCAAGGTCGATCCTCATCACGTGCATCATAGTCCTAAAATTGGCCTTTTGATCAGTTTCTTGCAACGGGAATGGGGGGCCTAAGAAATTGGAAATGGTAGTTTTCTTTATTTGACTTGGATTTCGATAAGTTTCTTTTTCCCTCCGCAGAAGGGATGAGGGCTGGGGAATCGAGAGACGATAGTTTGCTTTGTTTACTCATCACACGGCTAGGTGCTTTTGCCTCTGGAAACCTGTGCTACAGGGTGCGGCGGAACACAGCAGGCGCCAGCTGACATAATCAGCCGACCCCAACGCAACCTCACCCGTGAATGATCCCTGGTCGAAGCCCCTGAACAAACGGATAGGGACACACGATAAACGGCCTATATCACTGCCCCTTCCCTCTTGGTATCCCCGTCATCTCTGCCTTCAAAACCTCCGCCTGCGATGGCCTCCTCAGCTGGTGCCCTGCCTGAGGAACTGCGTCTCGCGTCAGAAGCCCACGTCAAATACATCCAGAGTCTCGACACAAGGAAGGAGGACTATGATTACTGGCTGACTGAGCACCTGCGGCTCAATGGCGTCTACTGGGGTCTGGTTGCGCTCCATCTTCTGGGACACCCAGAAGCTCTCCCGCGAGATGCCACCATAGAATTCGTGCTGTCCTGTCAGCACGAGAGCGGCGGTTTCGGTGCCGCCCCGGGCCACGACGCCCACATGCTGTCCACAGTCAGTGCTGTGCAGATTCTGGCCATGGTTGACGCCCTTGACGAGCTGGAAAAGCGAGGCAAGGGAAACGCGGCGCAGGTGGGCAAGTGTGAGTTTCCCTTCTGCCGCCGCTCCCGTCGAAGAAGCTGAAGTCGGCTTTTCGGTTGGCCCTAAGCTTACCAAGTTCCCGGCCGTTCATCTCTTCCAACCTGCTTCTTTGTTCCCCACGACAGTCATTGCAGACCTCCAAGACCGGCAGACTGGAACTTTCGCGGGCGACGAGTGGGGAGAGGAGGACACGCGGTTCCTATATGGCGCCCTCAACGCCCTCTCCCTTCTGGGCCGGCTGGATTTGGTCGACGTTGACAAGGCGATCGAGCACGTCGCGGCGTGCGCCAACTTTGATGGCGGCTACGGTGTGCGGCCGGGCGCCGAGTCGCACTCGGGCCAGATCCTGACGTGCGTGGCGGCACTCGCCATCGCCGGTCGCCTGGACCTCATCGACACGGACAAGCTGGGGCGCTGGCTGAGCGAGCGGCAGGTCGCTGCAGGAGGGCTGAACGGGCGGCCCGAGAAGCAGGAGGACGTGTGCTACAGCTGGTGGGTGCTGGCCAGCCTCGAGATCGTCGGGCGCACGCACTGGATTGACCGCGACGCACTTGCGTCGTTCATCCTCCGCTGCCAGGACACGGAGAGGGGCGGCGTGTCGGATAGACCCGGAAATCAGGTTGACGTGTGGCACACTTGCTTCGGAATCGCCGGGCTGTCCCTTCTCAAGTGGCCGGGGCTCGAGGCTGTTGATCCTGTGTACTGCATGCCCAAGTCCACCATAGAGCGTGTTCTGGGCAAGAAGTAGCATGGTTGTGCGTATGGACTCACTTATTTCTAGCCAGATCAATCACTTGCGTACAGAGAAAGCGTGACGGATCGCTGAGTTTTCTCTTGTCTTTGTGTGTATTTGGGCTCACCTTCGGATCGCCTAGGTGTGTTTGCTAGATGGCCCATCACCACTTCTCCTTTTGGAAGCGACGATGCTTTTCTCCTCTGATCTCCTCTAATGGCTTACTGATTCTTCTTTTCTCTTCATTGCGTTTCCCCGACACACCCTAGCGAATGCACCGCTGCCAACTTCCAGAACTTCTCTAACTACACAGCTGTCTAAGGTAGTGCCTTTGACCGCCGCTGTAGTTCCTCTGATGACATCTTCCTGGCCGAGGCATCGGCTTTCGACCTCCTCCACCGCCAGATTCTCACCAACAGTTAGTACCTTTCTGCCATATTCCTTTAGTGGGTAGACTATACGCCCTGGCCGAGTAGGCACACATCTCTCTAGGCTTATCTACGGCTTCAGGTCGTGTCATACGCTGGATCCAGCGCACCAGGAGAAAAAAATGCTAGGGAGAGTGACAGAAACATCACGAGTCTTCAAGTGTCTGCCCGACCTGCACCACCCAGAGTTGGCAAGCATGGTTCGTGTGCAATCAAGCAGCAGAGAACCCGCCATGTCCCGCGAAAAGCACCTCGAGCGGAGTGCTCGATTCTGCTACTGTCTTCAGCTCCAGGTGCGGGTGGGAGTGGGAGTCATTCGGAGCAAAAATTGTTGACTCTCCAAGGGCTGAACCTCCATCCCTCTGCATTTCAGGTCCCGTTTTCTCAGCGAAGATTGCCCAAGCAGTACGTCATCCCCACCGTAATGGGCTAGAGGCTTGCGATGGAGGGGCCACACCTTGATGGCACAGGTGTGCGGTTCGTGAAGGAGCGGCACCTCTGTTGGTGGGTCCACGCCTTCCGTCCCATTCTGCTGCCTATCACCACACCTCCAAACTCTTTGGCAACCGGAGCCATCGAGAAAACAGACTCGGAGGACCCAGTCAGCCGGGGAATTGGTAAAAGTTCTCGTCCGATGTCGCCCCTCCTTTCTGTTTGCTCCATCTGATCAGACGCGTCCCTTGACGACCCTTCTTTTTCTTTATATAAGCCCGCGTCGCGTCGAGGAGACCGTTCTTCGTCCACCTCCACCGAGCAATTTTCCTCCCTGGCCAGAGCATCCGCGCCACCGAGAAAACAAGAAGCACGATCCGTTGCGAGAGCCTTTGAGCTGTACGGCACCATCAAACCATCGAGGAGCTTGCATCTTCCCCTCGATAGTAACGCCTACCGCGATACATCTCGCTTCCACAGGTGAAGTGATCAGCCAACCCTGCTATCTTCCCAGAGAAATATCCTCCATCCACGACGGCAGTAGCATCAAGGAATAGATCCCCCCGCAAAAGACATTCGCCTGATTCCGCCCCAAAGTCACACCCGCTGCTGCGGGGAGTGTCTTTTCTCTTTTAAAACGTACGTGAGTACCTATCTTTCCTTCGTGTCTTTAGCTTGCTATTCTTGTTGTTTTTGTGGCTCCGGCATGTCCCGGAAGTTGTGCCGTCGCCTTCCTACAGGTTGTTTCGCTCGATATGCTCCTTGAGGTGGGCCCTCACTTCTCTCCCAGTCTGCCCTCACTTCCAGATATCCCATCCACACCAGCACCCCGGTCTGACTTTCGCCCCAGCCTTTATGCTTCTCTATAAAACGAGAGTTTTTTTTTCGACTACATGCTAACTTAAATACATAACCAGCTTGGCCACAGTAGCCGCGTTCCTCGAGTCGCCATCCTGGGGGCTGCCCTTCGATCACATCGTTCCTAATCGTCCTGGCCATTCTCGTGCCCTTGGTTTGGTGTGCTGCTTTGCACACTCTGCGTAAAAATTACGTTACGTTCGGGAAACGCTCTCTCCACAGGTCTTAGCCAGCTTAGTCTCGCCGATGCCGAAATCTTCATTACTGGCGGGTGAAGCTACTCTAAAGAACTCTCCGACTGTGTGGGTGCATACAACAAACGCCCTCGGCGCAAGTTACACCATTTTCAGACGCTAAGACAGCTCGTCCTTGCACAACTTCGGCGGCCACCATTTGGGGTGATCCCTTTTTTTTTAAAAATCTGGATTACGCTTATAAGGCAGACCGTCTTTAAACCCATTGCGGATTTAGGACATGGTCTCGGCATATGAAATCCACGATCAAGAACCTTTCTCGCACTATCCCTTCGAATCTCCCTTCGAGCCTCCCTTCGGGCCTCCCTTCGACTATCCTTCCACGACAGGATATTCTTCTCTAAAAGGCAGCTTGTAGGTAAGTCCAAATCCTAATCCGTTGTTTTAAATCTGCCTTACATCCCAACCAGCGAAGTACATGTTTCATGCGTTGCACCTTTAAATGTTTCTTATTAAAAGTGATTTAAACTAATATTATTTAAAGTCAACCTTGTAAGGACCGCCCGACTAGGAGACTCTAGCAGCATAAACGTTATCTTCAAAGGTCGCTTTCCTTTAAGTATTACCGTTGGCCTTTCGCTTACCCCCTTTCCATACGGCGGGCTTAACGGCCAACTTTTACCTCTTCCGTAACCGTCACTTATACGGAGTTTATTGGGAAGCTGTCGTTTTATACAAGCTTTTGTATAAGAGGGCAGCTATATTGCTTCTATCTTTAACCTTACTTTCTCGACCTTTTTATACCTTCGTCGGACGGTATAAAGCGAACTGCCGGTACCAGGCTAGCCTATTCATTCTAATCCGCCTACCACGTAAGTTTCTTTGTGTAACATTACTATTTCTTCTTTGTCTTTCTAGCCTAAACGCATGTTTTCTCAAATTTTTATTTGCGTTGTCTTTAAGCTTACTTCGGGCTGCTTTTGTTTACTAACCTCTTTGGTATAACGTTTTAGGGAAAGGATTACCCCTTATTTCTTTTCAACTTTATCCGTTTCGGGGTTCAATTCCGAAAATTGGCTAGGTATTGTAAGTTCTGTCTTAACCTTTTTGTTTTGCCTTTTTGGTCCCCCTTTTTGTTATGTCCTTACCCTAAACTGCCTTTAAATCCGGCCAAACTAACAGCTAACTATTTGCAGAGAATGGGTTCCAGGGCACCCTCGGTCGCCGAGGACTCGATCCCGCTTTATTGCGCACTTTGTCCGGAGCGGGTGAACTTTTCAGATGTCTCTCATCTTTTAACTCACATCTCGTCCAAAAGCCATCTCTCCCGAAAGTTCGATACGGAGCTGCGGGCTAAGGGCGACGATGAAGTTTACACTGCTCGCTTGACAGAGTACGAGCGCTGGTACGAGAAGAACCGGATCGATGAACTTCTCCGACGGCGCATGGAAACCAAGCAGCGCCGTCGTCCCAACCACCGTGATCAAACACCAGCCCCAGCTCCAGCCCCAGCTCCAGCAGTAAGTAGTAATGCGCTTATGATTCATTTCTTTGTTTAAATCGGCTTGCTAATTTCTCTTTTTTTTTCTCACACTTTTAGGCTCGGAATCTTCGATCTTCGCAGATAGAGCGCCGGGGATCCATCAAAGTCGAACCTCGGGAAAACAGCGCAGACGTGTTTGATCTGCCCTTGCGGCATCCGCGAGCGTCCTTTGAGCAGACAGCCAGCCGATTTGCCTCTCCTGCAAGCCGCCCTGACACACCTTTGTATCGAACGCCGACTCCGAGACGAACCCGCGCAGGCCTGCACCCAAGCTACGCTGAAATCGACAAGTTCGAGCGGGAGGCTTCCGAGCCTGACTCTTCGATCTTTGACGGCACTCTGAATGGGGAGAATTTTGAGCTGCAGGACGACGACACGATAAAGCTGAAGGGAACTGTCTATCCAGGCATGGCTGGTTTTGACGCTGCTTCGCCTGATCAGCGCCGCAAACGCAACCAGAAGAAGGACAAGTCTGTTGTCCAGAACATGAGGGAGTCCTCCCAATCGATCGAAGCTCTCGAGTGCGTCTGGAATGGCATAGGAAACTTCGGCCGCAGTCGCGACATCTATGCTTCGCCTTCTATCGACGGGAGCCCGGTAAGGAACTTGGCTGCCTGATCTCCAGCTCTCAGCTGCCCATAATGTTTAAATTGCACGATATATAGTATACTAACCTTTCTTTCCAGGTCAGCAGGAAGGCCGAGCTCCCAGCCAAGAGGAAGAAGAAGCACCCTATCAAAAATGGGAGCCCTTCCCCTAGCCGGACGCGCCCCAGGATCATGGCTAGGAGGGCGGCAAGGTCCCAGCAGCAAGCTGCTTCTCCTCAAGGCTCCATTTCTACTGTCATCAAAGAGGGCTCGGATGGCGGACACGACAGCAATTCATGGACGACGAGCCGTCGGTCCCGAGAAAACGCCGACATGTTCCGAGCTGACGGCCAACAAAGCCTTCGTAAAGACTCCCTCCTTTCTTTTAGCCTCAAACCAGTAACGGGGATAAACTAACGACGCCTTTGTACAGACCGTATGGCGAGTCCTCTTCAAGGCGGCAGGTAAGATCCTTGGTTCATTTACACTCCTACCCCTTTGCTGGTGCAATTTGACTAACTTGCAGTCTTTTCCCCAGGTACCACCTTAATCACCGGTCCGCGCTGCAACAGCTTGACAACAATGCGATGATGGCTCCTCCTGGTCCTCCCAAGCACTACAACTACCCATACTTCGGCGGCCAGCAAAGCCAGGCAAGGGATGTGGGCGGTATCGTAAACCAGCCGGGATACCATACCAACTACATGCTTGCCAACCCTGTGCCTGGAGACGGAAACTTCAACCCTCTCAGTCTGCAGCGAGGTGTGGCATCGACATCGTTCGCCGGGCTCCAGGGTCATACGCCTTCCGTCTACGATGGGGGTGACGACCGCATCCCTAACGGCCTCCCAGCTTCAGCAGGCCTTTCGACTACCGAATTTCAGCCCATCAACCCGCGATTCGGATTTCATGGGATGCACGCCAACAATCCCAACCCGGACTTTTGACCGCGTGCATACAGGCCAGCGCGGCGAGTCACAGGCTTCTTACACAAGTCCCCTGTGTTCTGCCAGCCCTTGCAGCACAAGCCACAAGCCCTGGCGTCTCTGACGCCCGGAATGCCTCTTTTTTTAACCTGTCGAGATACCCCTCTTTCAAATTCCCCGGGAAAGTTTTGTTTCTTCTCTTTCTACCGACTGCTATCTTCTTCGTTTGGCAGTTCCCCTTTCGTCTGATTCTTCCTTTCTTTTCGTCTGTTTTCATTGTGGAAAAGAGCTCCCACAATCCTTCCAGGAGAACCGGCTCAACGACACCGCCCATGGGTTTCTGAGCAATGCCCTGCATCCAACTCAATGACTTCAGACTGCCTCGTCTGGAAGTTGCACATATTTCCGAGAGCCTGGACGCTTGTTGGCTGGGCTTGGGTCAGTTTTGCGTTTCAGTCCCCAATTTAGGCCACGGCGATACTACTGAGCGACATTTCTATCCTGTCTTTTCCTTGGGGAAGAAGGGACAGGATAACCGACGAAATCTCGCCGCCCCATTCCGCTGACCCGTCCACTGGTTCTCTCGAACCACTGAAGCTCGTTCACTCTAGACGAACGCGTTTCTTCAATGGGGCCAGTTCAGTATTCCGGTCTTCATGTTGTTTTCTTGTCAAATTTCGAGCTCGCTCTCTTTGTTAGCCCAATTTTATTCACCAAATCATACGGATCCAGTCCCCAGCACCCCTTATACTAAGACAACTACTCGACAGAATCCTCACTTTGTGAGTCTCGCAAGGCTCACACTGCCCAAGCAGGAAAGATGGAAGTTTCTACCGTAGCGGCACTGGATTCTCAGTATAAGCAAGACCCAACCAAAAGGTCCCGCGAACGTGGACGACGATGATGGCACTTGCACAACTTCCCTCGGCACTTGCTCGATTCGTGCAAGTTTAGTCATCACTCCCCATCAAAAGAGACAAACTCTATGGTAGGTTGCTGGACCTGAGGCCAACGTCGCTTTCATACACACGCGAATGAGCTTTCTTTGAGCTCTTTCTCGGTTGATGAATTCTGCTGCAAGTATGGGGTCGCTCTGATCCTCTCCTCTTTATCAAAGCTCTCTCCGTCTGCCATTCTGGCCGCGGCTTTTGACCTGCTCATCATCAAATGCCGGAAAGAGGGTTTTTTGACAGTGAGTGATATCTCTTCTGGCTATACCTGTCCAGGAGGTCATCTAACTAATCGTGGATGTTTTTGGGACAGTTTTCGAGGGTCTTTCCGTGTGTACCCTTTCTTTTCTATTCACATGAATTGCTCTCCTAGGGACTTGTTTTGGCTGTGGTTCTGAGTGGTCGTCTCTCCGGCCTTCACATGGGTCGATTTTCGGAGCCTCACAGTCAAGATCAAGAGCCACACCCGATACCTGATGGAACGGACATGGATCTCTAGTCCGCTCTAGCTTGGGCTACTATTCTCTATATGGAGGCGAAAGGGTCCTAAATGTCGTTAATGGCAGTGTAGACAGCTGCCAGTATCGGGGTAGTGGCAATCGCAGTCATATCGGACGGGCGGCAGCCTCGCAAATGAATATGATGTCATTGAGGTATGAGGTAGTTCCAGACCCGACTGACATGCTGTGATAACGAACGGAGCCGCCTGCGGACTCATGATGCAGTCTTGACTCGGTAGGGTTCGGCAGCGCAAGTGCTTGCAGCTGTCGGATCGGGGCATAGCTGGAGTTGACATCAGGACAGCAGGATATGCTAGGTAATAGGCCAGGTGCGCTTTGGTCCGTGAGCATCAGCATACTCGGCCGTGGCGACCTGCGGTGGCTAGGATCAGGTTAACGGCAGCGCGACGTAGCTCTTCTCTGGGTTTCCTCCCCTCTATTGCTTTATTCAACTGATATCCGGGGTGGTGCAAGAAGGAACGTGGCGTGGGCAGTGGTTGCAAAAAAATATAAAAGAAAAATAGGAATTGCCCCTGTTAATTCTATTACAATGGTAGACTGTGGCCCCTATCTCGCGGGCGAGCCGAGCCCTTTGTCGATGGCTCGGCCGTGGCCGAGATATAAATCGTTTTCTATGGTACATGTACGGGTTTCTTTTTTAATTGCTGCAATATCAAGACTTTCTTAGCCCTGTCCGTTTCTACATTGACTACGAGTGATCATAGCTGCTCGATACTGGAGATGAGGTGGTCGAGCTGATCGGCAGCGTCGCCGTCGACGCTGCCGCTACCGCCGCCGTTGCAGACGTCGGCGAGGAGCCTCGCCGCGCCACGCAGCCGCCGCATCTTGACCTCGTCCTCCATCTGGCGCGACTGGCGGGCAGCGACGTCGAGGATCTTGCGCGGGATGCGGGCGAGGCGGGCGACGTTGAGGCCATAGGACCTGTGGGCGACGCCGTCGGTGACCTCGTACAAAAAGGTAATCTCCTCGTCAACATCGTCCTCGGCGGCGTCGGGCCCCCTGGACGAAGTGAAGCGCATGTGGACGTTGCGGACGAGCCCCTTGCCCAGGCCGTCGGCGACGCGGGCGAGGCTCTGGTAGTGGGTGATGAAGAGGGTCAGGCAGCGGGTCTCGCGGACGACGTGGTCGAGGACGGCGTGGGCGATGGCGGCGCCGTCGTGGGTGCTGGTGCCACGGCCGAGCTCGTCGAGCAGGACAAGGGAGCGGGGCGTGGCGGCGCGCAGGATGTCGGCCGTCTCGCCGACCTCGACCATGAAGGTGGACTCGCCAGCGAAGAGGTTGTCGCTGGCGCCCATGCGGGTGTAGATTGCGTCCGACAGCGTCAGGCGGGCGGCGGCGGCGGGCACGTAGGAGCCGATCTGGGCGAGCAGCACGACGAGGGCCAGGGCGCGCACAAAGGACGATTTGCCGCCCATGTTGGGCCCCGTGATGAGGTGGGCCAGTGGGGCGGGGGCGGCGAGGGTGGTGGTGAAGGGGATGTAGCCGCCCGGCAGCATGTGCTCGGCCATGGGGTGGCGGCCCTCGGTGATGCTGATGGTGGGCGGGTGCGACGACGGCAGGATGGTGGGCTTGCTGTAGCCGGGCAGGGCGGCGACCTGGGCCAGGCAGAGCAGGCAGTCGAGCGTGGCCAGCGAGGCGACGGCGTCGCGCAGCGGCTGGTAGTCGTCGGCAATCGAGGCCATCATGGCCTTGAAGGCGGCGTCGCAGGCGGCGGCGAGGGCCTCCTTGTGCTGGTCGCGCTCGGCGATCAGGCGCACGACGTCGGGCGTGTGGAAGCGCGAGACCTTCTTGGTGCCGCTGATTTTGGCCCACGACGCCGGCACGCGGCGCAGGTCCGAGTTGGGCACCTCGACGAGGTACTCGATGCCCGCCACCGTGACGTAGTCGACGGCCTTCTTGCGCCCCAGCGTGGCCGCCGCGTCGGAGCGGTGTGCGTCCAGGTCCTGCTCGACCGAGGCGATGCGCAGCTTGTGGTTGGAGATGTCGCTCTCGTCGCCGTCGCCGCCGCCGTCCTCGCGGAAGAAGTCGTACTTGTCGTTGCTGCGGGCCGCGTCGGCGTTGATGCGGTTGAGGTACTCGACGACCGTGTCCCTGATGGCCGGCAGCGAGCAGATGGCGTCGGTGATGAGGCGCGACTCGAACCCCGTCTCGGCCGGCTCCTTGACGCGCGCGTACTCGACGGCGATGCGCTGCAGCGTCTGCAGCACGGCCAGCAGCTCGGGGCGGGTGCACCGGCCGTAGAAGATGCGGATCAGGCTCCGTTCCAGGTCCGTCTTGACGCTGGCGACCAGGCGCTGGAGCTTGTCCACGTGCGCGCTCGCGCGCTTCTCAAAGAGCTCCTCGACCGCCGCCACGCGGTCGTCGAGGCGCTCCTTGTCCAGCAAGGGGCGGCCGAGCCACTTGCGCAGCATGCGGTGGCCGAAGCGCGTCTTTGTCTTGTCGAGCGCCCAGAACAGACTTCCCTTCTCGCCGTGGTCAGTCTGGTTCCGGTACACCTCGAGGCTCTCGAGCGTGGTGCCGTTGATCAGCATGTGCGACCTGGTGCTGAAGGACTGGAAGTACTTGGTCAGGTCGAAGATGTGCTCGAGGCCGAACTCGGTCAGGTGCGTGATCATGGCCGAGAGGCACACCGTGACGGGCTCGGGCAGGCCCAGGACCTTGTTGAGCAGCTCGGCCGCCCGATCGTCGTGCGAGTTGTCCTTGAGCTTGCCGGCGTAGAACTTGGTGACGTGCGACGAGGCCTCGGCCGACATGGTCTTGCCCCTGGCCACGCGCTCGACGCGCGTCCTGTCACCGAACACGTTGCTGGCGCTCCCGGAAAGGTGGCGCACCAACTTCTCGGTCGCCTTGCTGAGGTCGCCGACGATGAGCAGCTCGCAGGGAGAGATGTGGAGCAGCCGCGTCTCGAGCTCGCTGCGCATGAAGCCGTCCTCAAAGTTGTCGTAGATGATGTCGCCCGTGGCCGGCTGCACGGCAATCAGGCCGACGTCGACCTTCTCGTCAGTGCCCGCGCCCTTGGCGGCCGACTCGGTGATGCACAGGAGGTATCCGCCCGCGGGGGCGGCCGAGCCGCCCTCGGCTGCGGGACCTGCAGGCTCGCCCAGCTCGTCATCGATGTAGGTGCCCTTGGTGTAGACGTTTGTGAGCTTGCGCACAAAGGGGGCGTTGCGGTTGTCGCCCGCCTTCTTGAGGGCGGCCGTCTCGATCTGGCGCACAACGCCGACCTTGTGGCCGGCCGCCACCAGCCTCTTGGCGTGGACGGGCAGGCGGTGGACGGGGATGCTGGCCGAGGCGAAGCGGTCCAGGTGCGCCTCCGAGGGGTGCTCGTCGTAGCGGAACTTGCCGGGGACGCACACTATGCTCAGCTCCTTGGCGGCGATGCGGGCATCCTCGCCGAAGAAGCGGAACTTGTAGCCGACCTCGACGATGAGCACCGTGTCCATGTGCTTGCGCTTGATGTCGAGGAACTGTATCTCCATGGGCGTCAGCTTGCCCGTCTTGCCGCCCTTCTTCTTGCCCTTTGCCGGCGCCGGCGCCTCGTCCTCGTCGGGGCCGCCGTCGGCGTCCTCGTCGTCGGGACCGGCGGCCTCGGCTGCCTGGGCGCTTCTCCACCTGAGCATGCTGTCTGGGTGGCCAAGCTTCTTGACAAACTTGCGGTGCAGCTCCTGCTTTCGCCTGATTGTTGCCGGGTCCTCGTCCTCGTCGTCGCCGGCGCCCTCCTTCGCGGCGGGGCGAGATCCGTCATAGAGATATCGTCCTGTCCTGCTGGCCGGGTTTGACGACTTTTGCTGCTGGGGCGATGCATCTTCTTCGGCCTCGGGGGCCGGCTTCGGCGGCGAGTAGGTCTCGTCGTCGTGGTCCTCATCCGCGGCGTCGTCCTCGAAGTCGCTATCGTCGAGGACGACCCTGGACCGCTTGCGCGTCAGCTCGCGGCGGGTGTTGCCGTTGTCGGGGTCCAGCTCGAGGGGGCGCTTGCGGGAGACGGGCTCGGCGGCTGGGGCGGCCGCGGCCTTCTTCTTGGTGGGGGTGGGCGTTGGCTCGGGCGCCTGTGACTGTGCCTGTGACTGCGGCTTGCGCAGGCCGTTGATGGTCTTGGGGGCGAAGAAGCTCACAAGCGAGGCCTGCTTCTTGGTTGACGGCGGTCCCGCCATGGCGGGCGACTGGAGCAGTGCAGGCGGTAAACCCACCCGCTCGCTAGCGACAAGGACACGGCGCTGCAACGGGCCAACACAGAGGGCGGGCAGTAAAACAGAGGGCGCGATTGATGGTGCGGCAATTCTCCGCAATTAGCGACTTTGGCTGCTTCGTCGGAGCACGCAGAAAGGGGTAAGCACGGCTGAGCTTTGCCAGGCGTCACACTTCAAAACGCACGCGTCACAGTGCCCAAAGACGCGCCCGCGTACAGCAATTAGAGCAGGCCCACCCTTGCGCCCTCACGTGACCGCACCGCATCAGGGCCCCCTTTTTCTTCCCCAGACGAACGATCCAGCCAAGACGCAGCAAGCCGCGAGTGTCCTCCCCCCGCACCACACGCCTTCCCCATACTTGCACACCACATCGGCGTTCGTCCTTCCCAATGCAGCGTTTCGCTGGGCCGACAAGGTGTGCTCAACAATATATGCCGGGCCCCGCAGTCTGGCGTCAGAGGTCTCCCTCCTGCTCCTTCTTGAATCTGCCTCGCCAACCCGCCCGCCCCCCTACCTGCAGCCTGAGGCGCCGCGTCCCCAACCGACTCTATCCTCAAGCGCTGAAAGGACGGCAAGGCAGGATTCCCGGTAGCAAAGACCCGGCTGCCAGTGAGGACTGGAGACTAGTCCAGCCGCGTCTTCTGGTTATAGCCAAGCCGGCTCATGACGGCGGCAGGGCCACCACGTGGCCCCGTTCAAGGACGCATTCGGCCCGTTTGGATGATGCAGATGTCTGGTTAAAATAGAAACAATCGCAAAGGTGTCGAGGCTTTTCTTGCTATCCGACCAAGGCGTTTTTTTTGTGGGCTGGCCTCCGGCAAAACCTCTTGGTCTGTGGAGGGCTGTTGGTGTTAGTAGAGAAGACTGCACATCGGTCTATGATGTCGCGGCCGTTCGTTCGGTGCCGCGAGGCCAGTGCCTCCCGAAAGAAAAGAGACTCGCTGCGGATATCCCAAGCTGTCCGCCTCGCAAGGATATGCACTGTACAAGTCAGCTTCACAAGGCGCGCGGTTGTCATCAACAAGTATGTGAAACACGGGACCGCCACCCCGGATTCACACAGCCCTCGGGCCGAAACCGAGCATGACAAGAACATCTATCAAGTTTTTTTTTGGCTTGTTAAGAACTGACGATGCTGGGCGTCCCCCGCGCTGCCCTTGGCTCGCTCGCCTACTCATCTAGCTCTTATCAGGGGCTACAGTAGATGGTTCGCCCAGATCTACAACAGACAACCGTGTCCCAGTACTGAGCTTGATACCCTTGCTGCAGTGATAAATGGCAGTCCTTTGAATTCACCCCATTTCTTTTAAAGGGCTGCAAAGCTTTACCTGTTTAGACACATGGCGTGAGTAGTGTCTCATAATGTCATGACTGGGACAAAAGCTTGACCCCCGGCAAAGCAAGACTTCAGTATCCGACCCGCCAAGATGGTACGGAAAATAGAGAGACCGCAGTAAATCACTGGCCACGGTAATAGCCAGAGACTAGCTTCCAGTCGTTACCAGACTTTTGTCATTGCCGACACCCTCCCTTTGATCCTCCTGGCAGGAAGGCTGCCCTGATTCCTTGCGCGTGCCCACCCATGATATCTGCTTTTTGCCGAACCCTGAGCCGTCCTGTCAGCCTCGGCCACGTCGAGGTATCTGCCTCGGGCTTCTTCCGGCCCTCGCGTATGCCAGTAGAGTCTGGCTTCAAATCAGATTGGTACCTATGGGCATGCCACCCGCATCGTCCTAATCTCGCCTCCCATTCCGGCCCAAATCGACCGCCCTCGGTCCCGGCCAGGCGTTTTCACCGATAGCACTCGCTGTCCGGGCGCTTGCCCGCACCCTTCGTCGGAATCACAGCAATTTCTTGCTTCGCCAAGGGATCTCAACAGCGGTGTCATCTGCCACGCTGCTCCAGCTGAATATATATATATATATATATATATATATATATATATATAT
>PYSQ01000574.1:0-17714 GCA_003049435.1 Nakataea oryzae | reverse complement strand
GGCCGCCGGGGGTCGTGGGCAGGCGGCCGCTTGGCAAGGCGAGCTGCTGGTCGGCGACGGCAGCCGGTCCTCCAGAAGCACTAATAAGGCTCGCGGGATCCTCCCTCGCCATCACGACTCCTGTCTTCCTTCCTCCTCACCCCCCTTTCCCCCTGTGGTCTTCTCTCTCTCTGAAACGGTGTCGTTCAGGCTCCATACATTCTTTCATTCAGCTTTCCATTCATTCCTTGCCACCTTTAGCCTTGTGATCGCTCTTTGCCATCATAAGCACACCAACTCTTCCAGCCAGTTTCTACGTCAGGAGACGGAGTCAGCTAGCTGTTCGCTTCTTTTGCTTCCTTGCGAGGCCCCTATATCCTTCTTCTTTGAACATATAGCGTGTGAGCAACTGTGTCTGCCACCAACCGCCTTTCGTCCTTTCGTGGAATCGATTTTCACTCTTTCATTACCTGCGATTCATATACCCCCCCCTTGCCTCAACAGCACGCGAACCATCCTCCTTGGAGAGAGATCTTGAAACAACAGACTAGGGCACTACGAAAGCCATTTCCTTCCCCGCATCCACAAACATCCACCCACCGAACCACCAACCCACCAAACAGTCAAGATGAAGTTCCTCACTGTTCTCAGCGTTTTCACTGCTGCCACTGCGGCATACTCGCACCAGCACGCCCACCCGCGCGTCAACTTCCGCAACTTCCGTCGCGCCAACGGTACCGTCTCGAGCTCCTCCAGCGCTAGCATCGAGCAGGCTGTCTCCACCAGCTCCAAGGCCTCCACCAAGGCCGCCAAGATCTCCAAGGCTGCCAGCTCCTCGGCCCCTGTGGCCGTCGGCACTGGTGGTCTCACCGAGAAGTCCAAGCCCGTTGCTGTTGGTACCGGCGGCCTGGTCGAGAAGAACCGCCCTGCGGTCGGCACTGGCTCTGGCGCTGCCGTCCCCTCGGCCACAACCGCCGCCGCCAGCTCCGGTGCACAGATAACCACTGTGGTTATCAAGACCACTTCGGTGAAGACCATCATCTCTTGCGCCCCCGAAGTCACCAACTGCCCTGGACGCAATGGCGCCATTGCCACCGGCCGCTTCAACAACTCCACCTCCATGCCCGGCGTCTCGCAGGTTGTTGTGACTGAGACCGCTGTCCTCACGTCCGTCGTCTGCCCTGTCTCTGACGTCCCCAAGGTCGAGTCCAGCCTCAGCAAGGCTCTCCAGTCCAGCACCAGCGCTGCCGTCGGCAACACCAAGGCCGTTGTGACCCCGACCCCGACCCGGGCCGCCACGACCTCGGCAAGCACCAATGGCGCTGCGACCACCACTCTCGTCGTGAAGACCACTTCGGTCAAGACCATCATCTCTTGCGCTCCGGAAGTCACCAACTGCCCGGGCCGCAATGGAACCCCCGCCACCATGACTGCGCCCATCTCCGGAGTGTCTCAGGTTATCATTACCGAGACAGCCGTCCTGACCAGTGTCGTCTGCCCCGTTTCCGATGTCCCCAAGGTTCAGAGCAGCGTCTCCAAGGCTCTGGGCATCACCAGCTCTAGCCAGCCCATTCGTGAGGCTCAGACCACCACCGCGACCGAGATTAAGGAGACCGTCATCACCATGACCACTGAGCGCGTCATTACCGTCACTCTCGGCCCCGGTGGCCCGGGCTCCTCGCCCAACGTCATCACCACCACTGTTGCCAACACTATCCAGTCGACCTCGACCGCCACCATCACGTCCATCCACACCGTTCCCTGCAACGGCGCTTGTGGCAAGGACAAGGGCGGCAAGGGCAAGGGCAAGAACCAGGGCGGCAGCGGCGGCGGCGCCAACGCCGGTACCACCACCCAAGTTGCCACCATGACTGGTACCAAGACCATGACTGTCAAGAAGCCTGGCCAGACTGAAGTCTCTCCTGCTCCCGGATCCGGCAACCAGGGCGGCAACGGCGGCAGCCGGGGAGGTAACCAGGGCGGCAACGGTGGCAACCAGGGAGGTAACCAGGGCGGCAACGGTGGCAACCAGGGAGGCAACGGCGGCAGCCAGGGCGGAAACGGCGGCGCTGTTTGCCAGCCTGTCATCGTCACCAAGGCGGCTGAATGCCCCCCTCCTGTGACCGTTACCGTCACTGTGACTGCTCCTGCCGCCGCCGCCACGGGCCCTGCCCGTGGCAACGAGGGCACGAAGCAGAACGGTGGTAAGAAGGAGGCTGGCAAGAAGAACGAGGGCAAGATGAGCAACCCCCCCGCTGTCACCAGCTCGGCTCCTGCTGCCCAGGCCAGTGGTGATGAAGCCTCTTGCGAGGCCGACGAGGAGGAGTTCGACGAGACCACCTCGGCTGCCGTCAAGGCCAGCTCTACCGTGCCTTCGATGCCTCTGAACACGGCCGCGTCTACCAAGCCTGCTGTTGGCGGCAAGAACGGAACTGCCAAGGCCAACAAGCAAATGAAGAAGACCCACCCCGGCAGCGTCCGCAGAACTGCCAACCTCTTCTAAGGAGAGAAAAAAAGAACCTTGTATTTTTAGCAGTTTAGACGAACAACCTTTCTGGGTAGCATTTTTCTTTCCTGGTCTACTGGACAAGCTGTGCTCGGGTCCTTTTATGGTGGTTATATCTCTTGGCTCGGTCTTTTTGCGGAACATTTTACGAACCAGAATCCATTTTCTTGGTTTCCTAGCCAGACAGCTCTGCCTTCTCTTACCGTGACTTATTCCCTTGCTCGTTGTGTCTTTCCCCGTCTGCAGCACTAATATTGGCCGTGTTGACTTTTGTGTGGTCGGCATTGCTATTTTGATCGTTTCGTGTCATCCTTGGCACCTAGCCTTTCCGCCGATCTGACTAGATACCATACAGCGTGCCGGTCAAGACGTATCACAGCATAGCGAGTAACCCATGTCAGACTTCCGAAGTCCGCCTAAAAGCTTACAACCCGGATGGCCGTAGGGGAAATTGCCTTGTTGTATTCATAATCATTGGCTCCATAGGTAGGCTCTAATGGCATTATAAAGGTACCCAGAATGGAAGAAGATACGGTAACATGTAACAAGAAACACAACTTGAATGGAGACGCGACTCTTGGGAGTCAAAGGAAAGATATGACCCATCTATTTGTATATCCAACCCTATTCCCCTATTTCCTTCCCTTCCGCCAATTCTAAATGCCTAAGATTTTCTTATTCCCAACCGGGGTCGGCAACCACAAGATAGCCCTTGGCTGGTGGAAATTGACACTACTGAATCTTGTTTCGGACCCTGCGGCATGGGTGATCGTACCTTGACACCTGTGGTCGCGTGACAACTCTTCTTTCTCTTGTCTCGGGAGGTGCGAGTATGTGTCTCAAATGCGTTTAGTCATTGCTCAGCTCATGGGCACGGATGAAGCCACAGGCCGAGGGACACAGGCACATTTCCATTACGCTGTTCGTCTAGCGTCCAAAGCTCAACCGACAGGCTCTTCTCGAGCGGACTCTGGTGCCGGCTCGAGTGACCATCCATAAACTTGGTCGTCCAAGCCTTTTTTTTTTCTTTCTTTCTTGCTGTCGGTTCGTTGACGCCGAAAACCAGGTGCGATAGGCCTTCTGCATGCGTACTTGCACACTTTCGTAATCACCCTCAATATGGTGGAATGTAAGACCGCAGGGCAGGTGGTGGAAAAAGAGCATAGTCTTTCACTGGTCTAGTGGTCTGAGTCGCGATGGAGGGATTGGACTCGCCAAGGTAAGCAAGCATCTCCATCTGTCCACGGGCACGAGCGGCCTCTTGTTGCGCCCTTGCTGCGGCCTTACGCTTTCTTAACAGTCCTTTGTGGGACATGGCGATGGCAGGCGGGCGGGAAGCTGTGGAATCGTGGTGCCGGCCTCACGATAGTGCTGAGAGGGGAGGGGCAGGGGTGATAGGTGACCCCCCTCTCGATCTTTTTTTAAAGTCGCCGAACGGGATGGCCGTTCACACCCGCCATAGAAAGGGGTCGAAGGCGAGCTTTGCGGTATCCATGCGGTGGAACGTCTTGACGCAGCGGCGCCTGCCAGGAACCAGGTTGCTGGGCACCAGGGTGACATCGGGCTCGCGCAGGTCGGCCGAGTCGCCGGCGGCGGCGGACCGGGTCGGGGCGGGGCCGAGCTGGAGGACGAGGCAGCGCGAGATGTCGCGGTGGCCCAGGACCTGAGGCACGATGGCGATGGTGTCGAGGGCCGGGAGGGCGTCGGCGATGTCCTCCTGCCAGCCGCGGGCGATGAAGTCGGGCATGAGGGCGAGGCGGCGTATGTTCTTGTAGAAGCCCGGGTCGAAGCGGGTGCCGTACGAGAAGGAGTGCGGCAGCTCCTCCTGCTCCCACTCGGGCACGTAGACGGCGTCCAGGTCCGGGCGGAAGGCGCGGCAGGGCACGTCGAGCAGGCAGCGCCCGGCCGTGGGGTACTGCACGCTGCGGAAGGTGAGGCGGCGCGAGATGGCGGCGCGCGACTCGGCGCACACGTGCATGCCGACGGGGAAGGGGATCAGCACGCTGCGCGGCTTGGTCGGGTAGTGGCGGGTGTTTGTGCGCCTGCGGGCTGGGGTCGGGGCTGGGGTCGGGGCTGGGGCTTGAGCTGGAGCTGGAACTGGAGCTGTTGCTGTTGCTGGGGCGTCGGCGTCGGGGTTGGCGCTGGCGCTGCTGGCGCTGCCGGCGGGCTGGGCGGTGCTGTTGGGGTTGGCGGCGTGGGTGCTGGCCCGGGGTGGACTGCTGTGGTCTCCGGCATCGTTGGTGGCGGCGTCGTCTTCGGCGTCCTGGTCGCTGTCGTCGGCGTCGTCGTCCGAGGCAGGCAGCTCCAGGGCCCACCACTGGCTCCTGTCGCGGCCGGCGAGCCTGTTGTCGGCATCAACCATGCGGTTGAAAAAGTAAATGGCGGGCTCGTCGCAGGCGATGGTCCACTCCCAGATCTCGAGCCGCAGCTCCGCGGGGAGCTTGGTGAAGTCCATATCTGGGAGCTGGGATGGAGCGATGGCCCGGCGGCGACGTGTGCCGTGGTTCGTCGTTGGATGGCGCTGGCTGATAACGCCGGCGGTTCCAATCCCAATGGTGCGGTGCCGTCGACTGCGTCGCGGGGAAAGTCCGAGCAGCTGGGCCAGGATCGCCTTGGCTCGCCCATTGGAATTGGGCCTGGGCCTGGGCCTGCCTGCCCCGGTCCCCACCCCCCACTCCCCGCTCCCTCCACAGCGCATGCGTCATGCCCTGCCCGCTAGCGACGAACTTCGCTGCCGCACAGAGACCATCGCAAGGGCCCAAACCCTCCTCAACACCACCGCCCATCAATCTGCCTTTTGCTCTCGCGATTCAGACCATGGCCCCCTCCGGGGCCCGCGGGCCTGGAGCCTCGAGGGGCTCCGGCGCGGACTCCCCGAAGCAAACCTAATCAAGCTTGGTCAGAAACCCCGCCCGTTGCTGGCAGAGCCTCGCACGCCTCGCACGTCTCCACGCCCTCCTGACACCGGGCCGCGGTTGGTGCTGTGGACGGCAGCTTGGTGGCCGGTCCTTCGGGCCTCTCCTTGTCCAGCCGACGGGGCATCCTCGCCCCGTCGCCCTCGCGCCATGCCAGTACATGGCGACGAGCAGGCTTGTCAAAAAGCACATAAATCTCAGACGTCTTCTTTGCCAAGTCGTGGGCTCAAGAGCGAGCGGCATTCATGACGCTGCTTCCATGATATGGCCTTCCTGGCTACTTGACATCTCGAGTATACCGCATGCTATCCCTTCATTAACCATATATCTACCTGATATCCGGCGATCTGACATCTCCTTCGACCCTTGTGCCATTTCTTCTTCTCCTTCGCTGCCGCTTGATGGTTACATGTGCCGTCTCCCTCCCTCTCTCCCTTTGTGCCTGTGAAGATGGCTCCCATAACCCAGCTGCCCAACGAGCTTATCAACCAGTTCGCGGGCTACCTCGACACCTGCAGAGACCTTGCCGCTCTCTCCTTGGCCTGCAGCACCACACATCCAGTGGCCAACGCAGTACTGTACCGCCATGCCTCCACACGCCATGCATACATACTGTGCTGGGCTAGCCAGACCGGGAGGCTTGGGACGGTGGAAAAGCTCCTGGCCGCTGGTGCGGACGCAACGACCAGCTATCAACAGTGGCTTCCCGGACACCCACTCTCAGACTGCAAAGAGGACACATACGACCACTGCACTCGGGATCAGCGGACAGACTTTGACTGCAGATGCGACTCTGTACCCACGCTGCCTCGCAGGCTGCTTCGCGAAGAAGTGAATGAGAACGACCACTGTCAACATCCCGAAATCGAGCTATTTGAAGACGAAACCGGCTTCCCCAGCGGTTCTGTGTTTCGACCGTCCGTGTGGGCAATCTCTGATCCTCTGCATTACCGACTTGATCTTGATAGAGACCAGCCAGCTCGACTTCCATCAACAACCGAAGATAGCAAAGCAACATTCAGCCCCCTCCACCTAGCAGTAATGAGCGGCCATGTCGCGGTCGCGCGGCTATTGCTGGACCATGGCGCCGACTTGAATGCCTCGGCGGTTCGGGCATGCAAATGTGAGCGTTTGCTGCTCAGCTGCAGGGATCGGGCCCGATACGTGGTCGACCAGGACGCTATGGGGTCCCCTGCCATCGCGGTCACCCCTTTCCACTTGGCCCTTTGCCACAGGCGAACCACCATGGCTAAAATGCTTCTCGAACGAGGCGCCACACTATATTTCGACGAGCCCAGGTGGAAGACCCATACATCGCACACGGCAGCTGCCAGTGGCCAGCTCGAAGTCCTCAAGATGCTGCTGGCAGGCGAAAACATCAAGAATATCAACCTCCAGGACTGGAACGGCCTCACCCCTCTGTGCTACGCCTACTCGGCTCGTCAACAAGAGACATTTATCTGGCTGCTAAACAGCGGGGCAGACGTAGACATCCGACTCGGGTCTGGCCTCACCCTTCTCCATCTTGCCTGCATCGACGGCGCATTTTCCGTTGCACGCCGTCTGGTCGATTCCGGAGCCAACGTCAACATTCCCTGTCTGGCGAGCTCGTCTTGGGGCCTAACTTGGCCGCTCGAGCTCTGTGCGCTACTGCATCCTACAAAATCTCCCGACTTAAACTGTGCTGGTAGCGATGCGGAGCTCCGTCTGCACAAGTTCGAACAAGGCAGGCTGGAGCTCATGCAGAAGCTGCTGGCTGCTGGGGCATCTCCCAATAACCCTCGGCAGGAAGCATACTTGTACGTGGAGACCTGCATCGTCCGCTGCCACATCTCGCCTTTGTTGATTGCGACGGCTCAAAACTCCATCCCCATGCTGGAGCTTCTCGTCACGGCAGGCGCCGACCTATCCCAGGATGGCGCACTTCTTATCTACGAAGCCATCAACCCGGGGTCCATGGCGTGGGAGGCAAGGGAGAGCAGCCCGCTCGAGACGTTGCAATGGCTTGTAGCCCATGGGGTTTCTACCAAGGCACAGTCAAGGATACTGGCTCTTGCAGCGGTTGCTGTTATTGAGCAGCCTGGGTGTTGCCTCTGGAGAGGGGAGGTGCTAGCATGGCTCATTTCCCATGGCCTCGACCCGATGCTCAATGTCGGCGTCGTCCGGTGTAAAGGCCAGGATTGGGGCTGTGTGAACCCCCGCAAGCTCTTGCACGGGCGTTTCTGTGGGCGGCCGGGACCTGAAGGTCATCTTTGTGTCTTTCCCTGCCCTCTTGTCGACTTCCATCCCTATATCACATACCCTGACCGTGCTTGCAAGTACTACCATGATGTCACGTCACCTTTTGCCGCAGCGCTCGTGACCGGAATCACAACTGCATGTGAGGTTTTTGCTGCGACTGGCGCTTTGCGCGGAATTTTCGAGGCTTTCAACTGTTTTACTGCCAAGGCGAGAGGCGCTTGGCTCCCGAGGACCGAGTGGGACTCGTGGAAACTCCGCTGTGACTCTGAAAAGAGAATGGGCCTGGTCAAGAGAGTGAAGAGGAACACAGAGACTCTAGCTCGGCTTCTAGAGCTCGACGTCGATCACCAGATCAAAGGTACAGAAGCCACGTTCCTGCGCCTCATCCGGCCGATCGGACTGTACGCCTCCAGTATCTTGATGGAAACGCCTCTTCCATCACAAGATGCCCTCTACAATGACCTCGAAGAGGAGACTAAATTCTCGGCAAAAGATCTGGCCCCGCATGGCGGCTGCATGCCTCTCAGACCCAAGCTCGACGACATCGCCACCTTCTGCCGACTTCGCGACCAGGAAGTCTCCGCAGGGGCCCAGCCTTGGGGCTGGGACTTGGCCTTCCGGCTGCTGGCAGTCATCCTGGGCGGGAACTGGGACGCCGCCTACTTTCTCCTGGGCCACGGTCCCGAGCTGTCCTGGACCCGAAGCGGTCCTTTGGGCCACTACGCCCGAGTAATCTCGGCTCTCAGGCAGGCGCCGTCTCCGGACGCCATCGGCGTGGAGAACTACCAATCCCTCATGGCAAGGTGGCACTGCTCAACCGACATCATCTTCACTGAGGAAGGCGAGGAGGACATCGGCACAGAGCTGCTCTTCTGCGCTTGCGAAGGGAGCATGGATCTCTGCCGCCATTTCCTCGGCGGCAACTCGAGCAGCAGCGGCAGAAGTCACGCCGAAATCAACGGTCCCGACATGGAGCACTCCACGGGCCTGCATCGGTGGATAGACGGCGTGCGCAAGTCCATCCACTTCATCGACGACAGCTGCGACGCCCGCGAGGAAGTGCGCAAGAAGCTGCTCGGGCTGCTGAGGGCGGGCGCGGACCCCCAGCCCCGGCGGCACGACGATCCCGGCGTCTCCGTGTGGACGCTGCTCAAGCGCAGAATGGGGGCCGCGGTCTACGCCGGCCCACGGGACGAATGGCGCCGCCTCCTGCAGTCGCAGACGTTTGGAGCCCTCAAGGTCTTGTCGTTGCTTGAGGAGGAGGACACGCGGAGTGTGGAGCTGGAGATGGATGGGGTTCGGGATAGGTTTGTGTGGGAGCGCCCCGTGTGTGAGTACTGTTAGAGCAGCACGAGTGATCGGCTCATGCGGCTCCCCGTGGGACTTGGCAAGGCCTCTCTTTTTTTTATTTTTATCAACCCAAAAGCGCTGCAGCCAGCACATCTCTCTTTGCCTCGGCGTGCAGAATCGTGGTCTGTTGGTTGTGTCGATAGTGGGTTTGCAGGTACATATTGCCAGGTTGACGTGCGTTGGTTGCAGAATCACGCCCTGTCTTATGCGCTTGGGGCCTCGAGATTGCGCTCGCACAAGGGTGCAGTGCGTGCTGAAACGGGCACCGCAAAAGACGCAATCCAGGCTGGTGGGTTGTGGTCTTGGTGGTCCCTGCGCAGCTCCCTCCCTCGCGAGAAACAGCAACAGCGTGTTATCTGTGGGCAACGACAAGCACACCGAAGGCCCCATCGGGACAAGGCCGCCGTCTCTCCCTCGCTCACATGCGCCTGGGCAGCGTTTGGCGGGATTCGTTCGGCGTATCTGGGGGAGGGGGGGTCCGGTTTGCAGCCTCCAAGCGCCCCCGGCGCAGGCGACAGCCAACCTGACCGCCAAGGCGAAGGGATGAGAGGGGACCTCCCTATCTTGGAAATGGCGACATTCTTGGCGACACCCACACCTGGGCCTTGGCACGGCCAAATCAAGCCCAAACGTCCGAGATGAACGGTCCAAGTCGAAAGCTCCCCGACTCGTAGGAGGGAGGGGCCTGTCGCTCATGTGATTAGATGCGATGCCCAGCCGCGGCCAACACGCGCGACTTTTCCTTCTTCCGAGAAGGTGGCTGTCTTTCATTCTTCTTTGTTGCGTGGTCGTGCACATCTCCCCCGCGCTTAGGTTCGGCTTCGCGCGGGTGGCGGCTTACCCAAGCCTGTGGTTGACCACTCGGCTAGCCCCTGCCGGCGCGGGTTACAGTAGCTACAGTAGACCCCACAAGGTGCGCTGGCCTGTGCGCGTGCGCAGCCGAGGCAGCTCGAGTCCCGCCGGCTGGGCTGGCAGAGACATGCGCCGGCGCCGGCTCTGGGACGCAAATGGGAGCAGACAACCCCGACCCCGGATGCCTGGAGAAAACACAGGGGCAGGCCGCCATGCGTGCAGCTGCGGGACCGAACTCCCGTCGGCTGGTCGCTGAGAGGGAGCGATAAGGGAAATGGTGTCTCCAGCGGAATGGAATTTTGAGAGAGAGAGAGAGAGAGAGAGAGAGAGAGAGAGAGAGAGCAGGCCCAGAAGGTTCGTGTCAGTCGCGCACCTTTGGACTGGGCCCCCACACGGCGACTTAGCTGTTGCCCTGCTGAGTGCTGCAAACACTTGACACCAACAGCCGACGAGGGATGGGGCGGGGGGTGAACCTCACGGCTCACGGCTCACGGGCCCGCATCCTGCAGAGAGGCAATAATTGAGTACAAATCAAGCAGGTATGTCAGTCAGCACTTGGCGGGAAACGGCACAGAGGTTAGATACCACGAAGCTGGTGTCGCTTTGTCGGAACCAGAAAATCGATCGTGGCGGGGCCTCTGCTCACTCAATCAATCCGCTCAAATGAAAACAAACCCCGTCAACCCTGTCAACCCCACCTTCAGAGCTCCCATGGGACCCCACACGGCTCTTGGCGCTCCCGTGGGCCGTGCATCGATTGCCAGCCCAAACCCTGTCCATTTCCCCGCTACGCCGACGGGCGGGGCCCTCGACTAATCCAGCAAAGGACCTGGAGGTCGTCGGAGGGTTTGGTGTGGAGGCCGCGAGCAAGGGCGGGAATCCTCCGGAGGAAGCAGGGCGGCTTGCACTGGGCTCGGGTGCTCGGGTACTCGGGTGTCTGTGGTGTGCCCGTGTCTTTGGCAAAACCAGCAGCCATTGATTGCCTGCGGCCTTGAAAACACGGGCAGGCGTCGCCGTGTCGATCCTGGCAGCGCACTTGTCCGGCTGGCCAATGGTGACGTCGCGATTAGTTTTGCAATGGTGACACGGCCAGACTCCGGATTCCTTTGCCGTCGCGGTCGCCGTCCCAGCGGCGCAGCCTTCCCTCCTACTCGGTCGACAGAACCGGTGCTATCTTGGTGGAGCGGGGAGCCTGGATTGGACGGCCGGCCTCTCACAATTGACCCACTGGCTGTTATCTCTCGAGCGACTGAGTGGGAGCGCTGGCTTGGGGCCTTCTGGAAGGCGCGCTAGAAGCTGACACCCCCTATTCTAGTGGTCAACAGAGCGAGAGAGGGAGGGTGTGGTGGTGCCACAAAGATGCAGGAAGCAAGCATGAAGGGCCGCCGTGGCGACCGGTGCCAGGAGGAAAGCAAGCACCGGCAAGCACTGGCAAGCAACTCAACCAAGCTCAGGACAAGATGGCCTAGTGCTCGGCCCGGATCAGGGGCGTGACAAGCAAAACTTGGCGCATCGTGCCGCCTCCCAACAGTCGCCTTGGTCTGGGTGCCAACACGAACCACATCTTGGTCGACAAACTGGACGCCTTTGGGGGGGGGGGGGCTGTATAAAATTGAGTTTGGACGCGCAGCCAGGCATACGCAGAGCAATTTGCAGGAGGGCTGACAAAAAAAAAGACAATACTCGCAGCAGCCAGCCTGGCAGGTGCCCGCTGGCAGCAACGTGGTATTTGGCGCAATGGTGTCGTGTCGGGGCCCAGTGCAGAAAAGTCGTCACGTCTGTTTCTCTTCGGGTGGCACAGACCCGGGCAGCGAATTGAGTGATGGCCTGGTGCGGGAATCAGGAACCCCAGCGCGCGCCAACGCCCGGTATCAGGCGGCAGCCACTGGCGGCCCCCCGTCGACGGATCGAATACGTGCTGATATCGCGCGCAGGCAGGAAGGAGCGTAAAGGTGGGGGTGTGGCCGGTGGCAAAGGCAAAAGAAAAACGGGCGAATCTCCAAACAATCAATCGAGGATGGGGATTCGCTTGGCGGGGGGGAGTCGCTGGTCTCGCATGGAGCATCACAGATGACCCAATCAAGGCGCCCCGGCCTCCCGCAGCGGGTGCGGTCGCGCCTGCTATCAAGGGCGCGGCCTTTCCGACCTTCCTAATGCGGATGGTCCTTCACGGTCGAGGGGCCAGACATGTGTCGATTGAGCAGCCTGCACGCCGCTCAGCCATCGGCCGGTTGCGAGCGGCGCTTTGCCCCCTTTCTGGCCCAGGCGGCTTGGCGTCCAAGCAGCAACGGATTCGTCAAGATTAGCTAGCCCTTGGGGACTGAATTTCCCTTCTTTTTTTTGCTGGGGCTGATCGGCGGGTGATGGAGAATTATGCTTGTTCTCCATCGCTCGTGCGGGCACGCGACAGTGGGGTGGCGACGAGTCGGGCGCTCGCTGCCATCGAGGTCGCCCGCAGTTTCGCCATCACTCAGAGGGCGGCAGGCGGCAGGCGGCCAGGACATGCCGGGTGAGAGGGCTGATTATTTGCCTGTGTTTGCCTGTGTATATGCGCCCATGCGTCTACGCGTGCGTGTGCGTACATCGGGTGGTAGCAGGTGGTAGGTAGGAGTAGGCAGCTACACGGTATGCGGGCTGGGGTGCGCCTTCCAGCTCGCTGCACCTGCCTGCCACCCGCATCCCGCAGACGGTCGCCTCCTCTGCGGGACCCGAGCCAGCGTCGGTTCTGGATCCTCTGGCTGCCACCCTCGCACTCCACACCCCCTGTCGTCCCGTATCGCGACATGGACCATGGGCCCTTCCCCTCCCCGTTCTGGCTGCCACCCCCGGGGCCACACTGCCTGGACCGTGTCTGGGCAGGTCGCCCCAAAGGGTAGGTCGGTCGTCCAGCCGCGCGCGCGCTCTCTCGTGCGGGCGAGGGTGGGTGGCCCCCGACATGTCTGCGTCGCGCGGGCAAACGCCTATATAACCCGCCGCCGTCCTGCCCCGTCGCCGCCCTCTCGCTCCTGTCGTGCTCCCCGCCTGGACTCTGCACGCCCTCCCGCCCGCTCCAGCCAAACACCGGCTCCGGCCCCCGCGTCGAGCCCTCCTACCCACCCTTGGTTCCGCACACACCTGCCCTGCCTGCAACCCCCCCAACCCCGCTGCCCACCATGAGCAGCAACACGGCCGCGGCCGATGAGGCCATCGCCAAGGCCCACGTGCCCGAGGCGGCCATCCAGGGCACCGCCAAGGAGATCTCGGCGGGCAAGGGCTCCGTCGACGTGACCCGCGCGCCCGTCGACCACGCGTCCGACTCGGACGACTTCGAGGACAAGCCGACCGAGGAGGAGATGGCGACGCTCCGCCGCGTCTCGGGCAAGATCCACTGGGGCATCTACACGATCGCCTTTGCCGAGCTGTGCGAGCGCTTCTCGTACTACGGCTCGGCCGTGCTCTACACCAACTTCGTCAAGCGCCCCATGCCCGAGGGCTCCCTCACGGGCGCCAACCCCAACCCCGAGGGCTCGGCCGGCGCCCTGGGCATGGGCCAGGCCGCCTCGCAGGGCATCTCGCTCTTCAACACCTTCTTCGCCTACCTGATGCCCCTGGTCGGCGCCTACGTCGCCGACGCCCACATTGGCCGCTACAAGACGGTTCACATCGCCATCGGCGTCTCCACCATCGGCCACGCCATCCTCAGTGCCGCCGCCGCCCCCGACGTGCTCAAGAACCCCAACGCTGCCTTTGGCGCCTTCATCGTCGGTCTGCTCATCCTCTGCGTCGGCACCGGCTTCTTCAAGGCCAACATCTCGCCCCTGCTCGCCGAGCAGAACAAGGACACGCGCATGCGCGTCGAGGTCACCAAGTCGGGCGAGCGTGTCATTGTCGACCCTGCCATCACCAACACTCGCATCTTCCTGTGGTTCTACTTTGCCATCAACATCGGTGCCCTGGCAGGTCAGCTGTCCATGGTCTTTGTCGAGAAGCACCACGGCTTCTGGCTCGCCTTCCTCCTGCCCACCATCCTCTTCTTCTTCTGCCCCATCGTGCTGTTCCTGAACCGCAAGAAGTACCACCTCACGCCCCCTACCGGCTCCGTCCTGTCCAAGTTCTTCAAGCTGTACTTCTTCGCCGGTAAGAGGTCGAGCCTCATGAAGCCCAACCTGGACCTCGCCAAGCCCTCCAACGTTGCCCTCGACGAGCGCCCCAAGTGGATGACCTACGACGACGCCTGGGTTGACGAGGTCCGCCGTGCCCTCATGGCCTGCAAGGTCTTCCTCTTCCTGCCCGTAAGTTTATGCCCTGCAACCTTTCCGCCGCTATGAGAGCGACGCGATGTGTGTGGATCAAAAGCAGACAACTAACAGAAATGCGCCCTCCCACCCAGATCTTCCACCTGGCCTACAACCAAATGACCAACAACCTGACCTCCCAGGCCGCGTCCATGGTCCTGAACGGCGCACCCAACGACGTCATCCAGAACCTGAACCCCATCTCTATTGTCATCATGGTGCCCATCTTCGACAAGGTGCTGTACCCCGGCCTGCGCCGCCTTGGCGTCAACTTCACTCCCATCAAGCGCATGGCCATCGGTTTCATCCTGGGCGCCCTGGCCATGGTGGCCGCCACTGTGATGCAATGGTACATTTACCAGATGTCACCCTGCGGATACGGAGCCTCGGAGTGCGACGAGCCCGCTCAGATCATCGTCTGGGCCCAGTCGCTGCCCTACATCCTGGTCGGTGTCTCGGAGATCTTCACCAACGTCACCTCGTACGAGTACGCCTTCTCCAAGGCCCCCGAGAACATGAAGTCGCTGGTCATGAGCATCAACCTCTTCATGTCGGCCTTCTCGGCCGCCCTCGGCCAGGCCTGGACCCCGCTGTCCCAGGACCCTCTTCTGGTCTGGAACTACGGCTCTGTCGCCGTCATCGCCTTCCTCGGCGGTGCAGCCTTCTGGTTTTGCTTCAAGCACTACGACGCCATCGAGGACGACCTCAACAACCTCAAGAAGACCAAGTTCCTTGGCAGTAACCAGCCCACCGCCGCCGACCAACAGAAGTCGCAGGGCCCGGCCGAGGAGAAGGTCTAAAATGTTTCCCGCATTTTCAATCTTGTACCAAAGAGCTCCCTTGTCTTTTTGCAAAAGAGAAGGGTGCCATGTCTATGATATGTGTGGAGACGGGAGGGTGATTTGTTGATGATTTTAACGTCAATGGGACGGGTTATTTGTTAATTCTTAAGATTCCCCCAATGCTACAAGCTATTAATGAAGAAGGGATGTGCGCATCCAATCTACCAAGCTGTGTGTTCGTTATTCCGCATGAAAGAAACTGAACCATGTTGAATTTTGGTTCCTAATCTGATTGACTTTTGCGCAGTAGTTTCTCTATGCCAAGGTCCCTGGACTAGAACTGTGCAAATTTTTGAATTTCTGGCTGGCTTTCATGGCACAAAAAAAGAAACCCAGGTGTTTTTGATGAGGAATGAAGATTAGGTAGGCTAACACGCCCAAAGATGGAGTAGATTAAAAAAAAGATAAAAAAAAAAGACAACGCTTGCTAGAATGATGATGGGAATAATACTAATTGACATAACACAAGGCGATCTCGGCCTATAACCTAAACCCGGTTCTCCGGCGAGATGGCTGCTGCACCTCGCCCTCTAGCCCGAAGCCGTACGCCGTCGGGTTCAGGGCGCTCCCCTGCCTCGAGGGCGGCGCCACGGACGGCACCACTGTCTCACGGGAGCCGTCGAGGCGGCCGCGGCCGCCACCGCCATAGTCGGCCGGCGTGCTGCGGAGCCCCGCAGCGCCGCCACCTTGGTGCCTCGAGGCCAGCAGGCCGTAGCCGATCCTGGCGCCGAGCACCTCGGCGGGCAGGCGGCCCTCCTTGCCGCCGGCCCAGGGCACGGCGTCCAGGGCGGGCCCCCTGGTGGCGGCGACGATGCTCGAGAAGCGCGTGTTGCGGGCGATGCGGCCGCCCTGGCCCTGCTCCCACAGGAGCGCCCACAGCCCCGCGGCGATGCCGAGGCAGACGAGGACGGAGGCGATGCCGTAGACGATCCACAGATCGCGGGCGTGGTAGACGTAGACGTTTGCGGTGCGCGAGCGCACGCAAGGGTAGCGGTACGCGTCCTCGGGCAGCGGCGAGGGCTGGGCCTGGGCGGCGGCGGCGCTGGCGCGGCGGTCGCCCGACTGCTCAAACGGGCGGGCGGCCCAGACGACGGCGGCGAACTGGGGGAACGAGAACATGGACAGGATCAGGTCCTCGTAGAAGCCCTGGACCAGGTCCATGAGGTTGGGGAAGGGGAAGTAGTTTGCGCGGCGGTCGAGGAGCTTGGTCTGCAGCGCCTCGGTGTTGACGATGGGGTTGACGAGCGGGGCGTCGTCGGGCCCGGACATCTCGATGGTGCCGTTGAGGAGGCGGCGCACCATGAAGCCCATGCTGTAGAAGGCGGCGGTGCGGCGGTAGCGCGCCACGTCCGGGGCCGGGAAGACGTAGTTGGAGGCCGGGCGGGCCGTCGTGTTGTCGGCGGTGCCGTCGTTGGCCTGGACGTCGGGGATGAAGGTGGTGTTGATGAGGGGCCGCAGCCACCTGCGGCTCTTGACGACGGCGTACTGCCCGCCGTCGGTGTAGTTGAAGTGGACCTTGTAGTGGGCCAGGTAGTGCTGGCAGGCAAAGATCTTGGGGATGAAGGACGAGTTCCAGGCCGGGTCGTTTCTCGACTTGGGGTCGGGCGCGTCCGGGTTGGTGCGGACCGAGTGGCCGATCCAGATGACGGGCTCGGTGCGGAAGGCGCCCATGTTTTTGGGGTAGGGGGGCTTGGTGTTGGGGATGCCGCCGATGCCGACGTCCTTCATCTGCGTCGACGAGTACTCGCCGCCCGTGTTGAAGGCGTAGTAGGCGAAGCGGCCGCGGGGCAACAGGATGTCGGTGCCAAAGGGCGGCCTGGCCGGGACCCCGGACTCGGGCACCAGGCTGCGCGGGACGGAGCCGACGCCGCTCGCGAGCTCGGCGCACTTGTAGCCGGGGGCCTCAAAGGTCACGTCGTAGGTGCAGTTCCAGCCGCTCTGGCAGATCTCGACCGACGAGTTCTTGCGCTCGATGGGGGCCTCGAAGAAGGCGCCCAGGGTGGCAGTCTGTACGAATTTCGGATTTGGGCCCGTGTAGTCTGTGCAAGGGTTGATGGTTAGTGATATGGGGTTCGTTAAGGAGAATACGAAGAATACAAAAAAAGAAAAAGAAAAAGAGCAGTCTCACAGTCGAACCAGCCGGCGGGCGGCGGGTCGGCGTCGGCGGGCCTCGTCGTGTTCCACAGCGACATGGGCGTCTCGTAGAGCGAGTCGATGACAACGGGGCGGCGCCAGTCGTCCGTGTCCTCAAAGGTGAAGTTGAGGGTGCGCACGTCGCTGCAGGCCGACGGGTCGACGATGGTGCGCAGCTCGACGAGCAGCGTGTTGCCCGTCAGGATGACCACGAGCGGCGCGGCCCAGACGAAGAGGGCGAGGGCGGCGACGGTGCCGGCGCGGCTGGCAAAGTCCCAGCGGAACAGGCTGAGCAGGTCGTCGGTGGCGGCGAACATGGCGTCGACGGCCGCCACCGTCATGAGGCGCGTGCGCAGCACCGCCCACAGCTTGAGGCGATAGGCCACCACGATGGAGGCGCTGAAGCCCGCCTTTGCGCCGAACGCCAGCACCGTGCCGTACCGCTGCATCTGGATCTGCGCCGTCGCGGGCTTGCCGTCGAGCGCCGCGTAGAAGGCGTGGTGGCCGACGGCGCAGGCCAGCCCAAAGGCCGCGAACAGGAACATGTTCCACCACGAGTGCCAGCGCAGCCCGCCGAGCCTCCCCCGCGGCGGGGGCCGCGGCGGCAGCTGACCGCCATCGC
>PYSQ01000573.1:553-16479 GCA_003049435.1 Nakataea oryzae | reverse complement strand
TTTTTTTTTTTTTTTTTTTTTTTTTTTTTTTTTTTTTTTTTTTTTACTTTTCTTCTTCTTCTTTCTCCCGGCTTTGGGGGGGGACAAGAACTTACATCAGCAGCGCCAGCGGGTCGAGGTTGGTGACGACGTCGTTGGGGATGCCGCCGAGCTTCATGACGGCGGCCTGGGAGATGAGGTTGTTGTTGAGCTGGTTGTAGGTGAGCCAGTAGAGGGGGAACCAGAAGAGGACGGAGCAGGCGTGGAAGCCGCGGCGCAGCTCGTCGACCCAGGCGTCGTCAAAGGTCATCCAGGCTGGCTTGGTGCCGGGGGCAAAAGTGGAGGGCTTGACGCTCTCCCAAAAGGTGCCGTCGTTCATGCGCTGGTACGTGACCCAGGGCAGGACGTGCCAGCGGCCGCGCTGGGCGCGGAAGAAGGTCTTGAGGGCCTTGCCCAGGACGGAGCCGGCGGGCGGGCGGTCGACGTAGTGCTTGCGGCCCCACAGCATGACGAGGGGGCAGATGCAGAGCATGAGGGTGGGCAGCAGGTAGCTGAGCCAGAAGCCGACGTAGAGCTCGGCGTAGACCATGGTCAGCTGGCCGAGGAGGGCGCCGACGTTGATGAAGAAGTAGAACCAGTTGTAGACGCGGTTGATGGTGATGGCCGGGTCGACGATGACGCGCTCGCCCGACTTGAGGGTGCGCACGACCATGTGGTCGAGGTCGAGCTGCTCGACGATGAGGGGGCTGATGTTTGGCTTGAAGCCGCCGGTGCCGAAGCCGATGATGAGGATTCCCATGATGAGGGCGGCCAGCGAGTCGCCGGGCCCCTTTGCCAGGACGGGCGGGATGGCCGAGAGGATGAGGACGACGTGGCCGAAGATGGCGACGGCGAGGGCGACGCAGATGGTCTTGTAGCGGCCCCAGTACTCGTCGGCGACCCAGGCGCCCAGCATCGGCATCATGTACTGGTAGAACTGGTTGAAGGTGGTGATGCCGGTCGAGGCCTGCTGGCCCATGCCGAGGGCGCCCGACTGGCCCGTGACGGTGCCGAAGCCGGCGCCGGTGAGGGAGCCGACGGGCAGGGGCTGCTGGATGAAGTTTGTGAAGACGACGACGACGCCATAGTAGGAGAAGCGCTCGCACAGCTCGATAAAGGCAATGGTGAAGAGCTTGGCGGGGATGCGGTCGGCGACGCGGCGCAGCGTCTGCAGCTCCTCGTCGGTCGGGGCGTCGGGCCGGACGACGGGCTTCTTGTCGTCGGCCTCGTGCGCGGCGGCGTGCACCCGCTCCGCCACGATGGCGTCGTCGATGACGTCTGCCGGCATGGCTGGGGTTGGGGGTTGGGGTGTGTTTGTGGTCTCGCCTGCAACAAGCCTGGGCTGCAAAGGTAGGGAGGAGGGGGAGGGCGGCGCAAGGACACAGGACGAGGGATCAGGGCAGGACGACTCGGGTTCCATCTTATAGATGACGACTGCGCAAATCCATGCCAGTCCCGGTGTGCCTGGCAGGCGGGTAAAGAAGAGAGACCAAAAAGAGAAGAGAAAAAAAAAGGGGAGACAAGATGGGCAGGAATGCGACTCACTGGGCCGGGTAATCTCGTGGGAGGCACGCGTGCATGACAGGGAGTGCAACGTCGCCCACTTTGGCCCGCCACCCACTTCTGTCTCTCTCTCTCTCTATGTGTGTATGTGTGTGTGTCTCTCTCTCGCACTCGCTCGCTCTTCTTATCTAGGCGCGCCCCGTGGCCGGCTGTTCCAGATCCGTCCGAAGTCGAGATTCCGGGGCGATGGCGCGCGCGAGCATGGTGGCCCCACAGGCGCAGGCATCCCCCCTCCCCCCAGTCTCCATGCTGGGCTTGATAAGAGGGCAAGGAGATTGGAGCAGCCCGCCGGGCGCTGATTCAAGGAGATGAACGGGGATCCGCCGCTGCGGGCGAACCGCGACGGACGGCAAACCGGCCAAAGCAGCGGCGGAAATAGGGCGCAGCAGAGGGAAGGCGACGGGGGTGGGGAAGAGGCCTAGGGAGGATGAGGGAGGGTCGCCGGCCGTTGGTAGCATGGCCAAATCTCTCGTTGCATGTCGTATCGGAAGGGATGGGTGGATCGAGCCACTCGACTCGGTCCAATTCTTTTTTTTTTCCCTTGGGCACAAGGGTGGGAAGAGATCCAATGGGTTGCAGCGGGCCAGCCAAGTCGGGACCTCGGCTTCTGCTGTTGTTGCAGCTGCAGTGCCGCCTCTTCTTCCTCTGCGCACCTCGCCGTAACGCGCGCTCGCTCGTCGCCGTCGTCGTGACGGACCACCCAGCGCCCGGCGCGCCAGACCAGCGGCGGCCCAGCCGAGATAGAGAGAGGGCTCTTCTCTCGCTCGATCACACACATGCGGTGCGGGTGCTCGAGTCGGGGGCCGCCACCAGGCGTTCCCTCGGCTGCGGGGGGCCCACACAGGCGGGCGCAAGGCCTGGGGAGGGGCGATCGCTGCTTGGGAAGCTTGGTCAAAAGCTTGACCAAGGAGAGGCAGGGTTGGGTGCAACGTGACGCTGACGCGCAACAACAAAAAAAAAGAGAACAAAAAAGACGCCCCTGATTCGACGGGCCCAAGTCGGCGGCACTATCTCTCTAGTAAGCCTGGCGCGCGGGGACCACCTGCCAAATCAAGAAGCTGCCCGGGGGGCCCGATGCACTCTTTTTTTTCCCCTCCCTGTAGCGACGGGGGTTTTTTGTCCAGCACGCGAGCACTGGTTGCGTTTTGCGTGCTTGGAGGCCCCGAATGGCGGCGGCCGTGTCTCGGGGAGTTTGCGAATGGCGCGGCACGAGGGCTTTTTTGCGCGTGTGTGCGCGAAAGAGAGAGGGAGAGGTAGAGAAAGAGAGACGGTTAGTATGTGCGTGTGTCGTCGCACGCCCAGCCAGCCAAGCAAGGCCTGGCGTTTTCCCCGCCTCAACCGACCTCCCCCCCTTGCCCCAGCGCGCCAAGGAGGCCAAGACAGCGCTCCCGAAAGGCTTGTCTGGACGGCGACGGCATGGACGCTAGCGAGGGCGGACCGGCTGCTCGACAGCGACGCCATGTCACATTGCAGCATTCCGCGGTCGCATGTCTGGTCCCCAGCTCTGGTCCCAGCCGAGGGTGCATTACCAATAAATTTACCGCAGTGTGCCTGCCGTCTAAAGTGTCTATACGCCCCACCGCTGCATCCGCCACCACGCAGCCCACCGCCTCTTGTTAAATAAATACTCTCGAGGCTCGCTTGCACTGCATCGCCGCCTCGGCACCACCACCACAACCACAACCACCAAACCACCAACATCACCCACCCCTATTGCCTCGGCTGCCTCTCTGCAGAGCACTCTCTCCTCCAAAATTAAAATAATCCAAAAAAAAACCCTCTAAAACTTGCCCAGCGCCAGGTTCTCAAACATCAGCCGGCCCGTCACGTAGAAGGTGCGCCACATGGTCGGCAAGTCGAGCGTGCTGCTGAGGCCGTCGGCGAAGCCAAAGAAGAGCATGGGCGGGATCCAGCCGCGCGCGTACTCGAGCGCGAAGCAGCCCTCGGGCATCTTGTACTGCTTGACTGTGCCGCGCACCAGGTGGTGCACCGACCCGGCCTTGTACACCTCGGGCTCAAAGGTGCCCGGCAGGTAGGCCCACTGCTCGCCCGTCAGGATGTTGAAGTAGTCGTCGGCCGGGTGTCGGCCCGTGTGGCCCTCGGTGCCGATGGCGGTGCCGAAGATGATGAGGTACTCGGTGATACCTGTCGAGCGAGCGAGGTCTGTGTCAGCAGCAGGCTTGGGGGGAATGACGGCACAAAGTCGGTGGGTTCTCCCGGCTCTACTCACTGGCGTGGATAATGTACATGGCGCCCATGGCACCGCCGGCGTTGTTGACGATCCACTCCTGGTCCACGTTGACGTGCGCGGCCGTGCGCGGCTCGGCCTTGAGCTCGGCCACGATGAAGTCGACAATGGCCGCCGTGTCCTGGCCGTGCGCCTCGATGGCCCGGTTGGACAGCCTGTGCAGGTGGCCCGGCTCAAAGATGTAGAAGGACTCGAGCCGCTGCTCCAGCATGTACACCATGGGCGACACCACCGCCAGCAGGACGGCCACGAAGCGGAGGAATCCGCTGATGGGGGACGGCATGTTGGGCAAACGTCGCTGCTTCTTTCCCGTTGGACGGCCGCTGGCACTGGGGGGATGGATAGGAAGGGGGTGGAAAGGCGGGCAGAATCCTACACACGCCCGGGCAGCGACGCAGAGGCTTTTTAAGGGAGCTCGCTGACAAAAGAGGGTCTCGCCAACAAAAAAGCAGAGGGAAAAAAATAAAAAGCGTGCGTCTGCCAGCGAGTGGATAGCGAACCCTGATTTCCCCCTTTATCCACTGGTCGCCGAGGCTACAGAGGCGGTGGGAGAAGAATCGAAGGAAAAAGTTGAGGGCCAAGAAGGGAACCCCTGGGGCTGCTCATTTCCAGGGTCTTGGGCGACCCCACCCGCCGCGCGCATTGCCCAATCAGCAGCCGGCACGTCCCCTTCGGGCTCTCTCAAGGACCCGAGCCCGCACCACCCATCGCCATTGCCAATTTTTACCAGTTGCGGACGCGTCAAAGCTTTTTATTCGCGTGGGCTGCCAGACGCGCCTTCCCGCGTTTAATTGAATTTCGAATTGGGGGGGTGGGGGAGGGCAGGGGCAGACGGCGGCCAAGCGATCGCCTCGTCTGGGGATGGCGCAGGTTTTGGCCCTCGCACTGACGATTGACGGGCGCGCCAGGGACGCAGAAAGTCAAAACCGCCCGCTCGCAGGATGCCCAAAATAGCAGGCAGGCAAACGCCAAGCCGAGGACCCGCACCTTTCAAACGCCTGTGCTGCACCAATGGCGGCCTGCGCTTGTCAGCGGCAGCCCGCGAATGTCGCTGCCGTCCGTTTATGGCCACACACATCACCAACAGGGAATATATCGTGCAAACTATGAGGCAGCCGACCGTCAGGCTCGGGCACAGGCACCGTAACTCTCGTCTCCGTGCGGGGAGAGGAGAGGCCCCGGGGTGGTCACGCCATCCGCGCATGCCGTACAAACAAAAACAACCTTTGCTTCTCCTCCGGAAGCGGTTTTGTATAATTAAACCCGTCCTCGCCCTCCGTCTACATCCCTTTCGACCTCCTTTTCCTCCTCATCAGCCAGCCTGTATATTTCCTCGGTTTACCACATCTCCTTGGTGTTTCTCCATTCTATCTCTTTTTTACTCTGTGCTCTTTTTTTTTCACAAATCGATTTTATTTTATTTTATTTCTTTGACTGCTTATCATCCCTCTCCGTCCACCCCCCCCTCTATTCTCCACATCAGCAACCATGAAGGTCTCCGCTGCCGCCGCGTCGCTGGCCCTCTTCGCCCTGGCGTCTGCCGCCCCGGCCAAATGGCAGGTGGGAGGCGACATATCGGGCCGCGGACAGGAGATCTCGCTCCGGGGACGTGACCAGGCCCCCGTCGAGGAAAGCCACTTCCACGCCCGCTCGCCCAAAACCCCCCCAAACAGAGGACGTGGACTTCCCGGAGGAGGCCCGGTGAATAGAGGACGCAGCGCCCAGGTCCGGCCACGCAACCTGGACTCCCACGTCGACGAGAGCCAGTTCTACGCCCGCTCGCCCGTCGAGCCGCGCGCCACCAGCGCCGACGAGGAGGAAGGCCCGAGCGAGCTCGAGGCCCGCGCCCCGGAGCCGGCCGCGCCTTGCACCGCCGTGGCTTGCCGGGGCCCCAGCCCCGGCTCCGAGCAGGTCAAGGCCGGCTTCAACAAGGGCGGCCTCAATCCCAATGCGCCAAGGTCGGAGCCTGTCGTTGCCGCCGAGGAGGCCCCTCTCGAGGCCCGCGGCCCCGAGCCGGCCACCACCAGAGACCACCCCGCGCTGGTCAAGGGCGAGATCCGGGCACGCGCGCCGGTCCCTCCCCCCGACGTTCTCGAGGCGATGCGCAGCAGGAGGCCCGCCTCTGCCCAGGCAGTCGACGTCCCCGAGATTAGCGAGGGCAAGTTCGTCTCTTAAGGCTGCCATCGTCGAAAAGAGGAGAGAGGCGCGTGTCGGCAGGCTGCCAGGCAGAGAGTGAGAGAGATATATATAGAGTCATGGGTTTTGGGAGAATAGCACCACGCCAAAATAGCTTGACGATACCCGTTTTATGAGTTACTTTCTACTAGGGCTACAGTGAGGCCAATTCATCACATCTTTTATTGCAAAAAAAAAGAACCAAAAAAATTCACCTGTCTTTGCTTCCCTGTTCCCCATGGCCTGGGCTGGGCGGAACGTCGCCCGAGTCCCATGCGACCGGCTCCCTCCCCATCTCAAACTCGAGGAGGCCGCCCTGGGTCCCTTCCTTGCCGACCAGGTCCTCGTGGCTGACCCAGCTGCGGTCCCACGGCTGGCCGTTGACCTTGAGGCTCTGCACAAACGTGCTCCCGCCCGCGACGTCCAGCCCCCTGGCGACGATGCGCAGCTTCCCACCCGTCTCGCCCAGCGTCACCGTGATGTCCTCGAACCGCGGCGCGAGGACGAGGTACACGGGTTGCGTGACGACGGGGTACAGGCCGATCATATTCCAGACCAGCCAGCTGCTCATGGCGCCCGCGTCGTCGTTGCCGGGGATGCCGTTGCGGCCGGCGTGGTAGAACTCGTCCACGATGGCGCGCGACCGGTTGGTCGACTTGTGCTGCTTCCCCGCGAGGTAGTTGTACAGGAACGGCGTCATGAAGCTGGGCTCGTTGCCCGGGTTGAAGATCATGGTGCCTGCTCCGTTTGCGCCCTGGCTCTCCTTGGCCAGCCCGGGCACGAACGACTTGTCCAGCCGCGCCTCGAACGACGCGGCGCCGCCCATCTTGCCGATCAGGCTGCGCATGTCAAAGGGGATCGTGAAGCTGTACTCCCAGGGCGTGCCCTCGTACGTGATGGACCTCCAGGTGCAGGCGCCGCACGTCAGGGGGTCGTAGGCGTCGCCGTCGCTCTCGGGGACGGCGACGCTGCCGTTTGGCCAGCGCGGCGCCAGGAAGCCCTTGAAGCCCAGCGCCTCGGCCTCTTCGGACCAGATGCGCTGCCAGCCGCGCGACCGGTTCATGTACGTGGCGGCCTCGTGCGGCGCCGCCACGCCGCGGGCGACCTGGGACAGCGCAAAGTCGTTGAGCGAGTACTCGACCGTCTTGGAGATGCAGCGGCCCTTGTTGGCCGACACGAACCCGTGCGCCAGCCAGTCGTTGAGCGCGCCCCTGCCCTCCTTGGTGCTGCCCGTCGGGTCGTCCGTGTCAAAGTTGTTGTAGGGCAGGCGCTCGGCGTTTGTCTTCATGGCGGCGAAGCCGTCGGTCCAGTTGACGAGCCCGCCGCCGGGCGCGGCCAGGCCCATGCCCAGCCCCTTGACGTAGGCGTCGGCCAGCACGTTGTCCGAGTTGGAGCCGCCCTGGACGCGGCCGTTGAAGTTGTGGCTGCGGCCCTCGGGCATCCAGCGCTCGTGGCGCCAGATGTCGATGAGCGCGCGCACCATCTGGGTCTGGCGCTCGGGCATCAGGAGCGTCACCAGCGGGTGCAGGGTGCGGAACGTGTCCCACAGGGTGTACCAGTCGTCGTAGTAGGGCTCGCCCGAGTCCCAGTGCGGGTTCTCGCCCGTGCGGTCTGACGGCAGGAGGTGGCTGTGGTAGAGGGCCGTGTACAGCATCGTCAGCGCCGTTTCGTTGTCGGCCGCGCCCGACGAGGGCTGGGCCGTGGCGACCCTGCCGAGCACCTCCGAGTTCCACCTGTCGGCGGCCTTGGCTACCGTGGCGTTCAGGTCCCAGCTTGGGATCTCGTCGCGCAGGAACTGGCAGGCCTTGTCGGCCGAGATCCACGACACGCCGACGCGGGACTGCACAGCGGCGCCGGCGGCGCCGGCGGCGCCCGAGTCGGCGGGGAACTCAAAGAGCGCGCCGATACGGTCGGCGTACTGGTAGTTGGGAGCGCCGGCCGTCAGGGTGGTGGCGTCGGTGAAGGTCGGGCTGACGTCGGTCGTGTTGGGCCAGAAGGGGTCCGTGGCCTTGCCGGAGAAGAAGCGGGCGCGAGACGGGACGGTGTCGAAGTTGGCACAGAAGTAGACGCGGTAGTCGCCGCCCCATGACCAGCCAGCACGGTAGATGCCGTAGCCCGAGTACCAAGCGCCGTCGTCGCTGCGCTCCAGGTGGCCGTTGCTGTACCACTGCTGCTTGTTGCCCATGCTGGGCAGGAAGTGGCTGATGTCGACGAGGACATAGCGGCCAGGGGCGTCGGGCGGGTACGAGTAGCGCATGATGCCGGCGTGCATGCTGGCGCTCATCTCGGCGACGACGCCGTTGCTCAGGTGGGTGCGGTAGTAGCCGACCGAGGCGACGTCGGGGGCGACGCGCGGCTGCATGTAGGTGATGTTGTCGAGCAGGTTGACGCCCTCGAGCGAGGTGAGGGGCATCTGGGGGATCAGGCCGTAGGTCGGGGCGCCGCCGGTGCCGCTCTCGTGCAGCATGGTGATGGCGGTGACGTTGCCGCTGGGGGTGTAGCCGGCGTTGGCGGCAAACGACACGTTCCAGCGCGTGGTGTCGATGCCGACCTTGACGGCGCCCCAGGGCAGTGAGGCGCCGGGGAACACGTTGCCGCCGGCGAAGGCGGAGCCAGGGTCCGGGCCCTCGGTGCCGAGGAACAGGTTCACATACTTGGTCAGGTCCCTGGCCGGGGCCGGGGCCGGGCTGGCGAGGCTCGAGGCCAGCAGCAGCGACGCTGCCACGATGGAGCGCGCGGCCATTTTCTGGTGCTCTGCGGTGTGCCTTTTTTTGGCACGGGCCGGGGCACAGGTGCAGGCACAGGCACAGGCATGCGGTCCCGCCCAGGAGCCAGCTATATAGAGGGCCCGGCAGCCGTCGTCGCTGCGGCAGAGGCAGAGGCCGACGGCAAACCCCATATCGCCAAGAGCTCCGCGTCTGGCTTCCCCCACAGAGCACACGTCCCAGCCACCGCACCCCGCGCCGAGCCGGCACAGACAGGCAAACCCCACTGGGGCAGCAACGTGATGCTCTCCGCCATGGAGCCGCCGGCCGGAGCGCGCCAATCGCTGCGGGCAGGCGTGGCGGTTAGACGGGGCGCCGAGGCAGACATTTCCACCGAGGCGGGCGCAGCGGGAGTCGTCGAAACTGGGAAATAAAGCCGAGCGAAGTGGCACTGGTGCGCGGGCGGGCGGGGAGGGGAGAGAGACAGAGAGAGGGGAGCTAGAAAAGACGGACAAGGTGGACAAAAAGCACGGCGTCAAATTGACGACAATGTGCCGACTCAATTCATGACCTCATGGCTTTTGCAGGAAAAGCGCCGGCAAAGCAGCCGCTCGGCCCAGCGAGCTGGAGGCGCTGGCTGTTTGTTGGTTGGGGCAGGCGCCAGGCAGTAACGCCGTGCACAAGTCAAATTGGTCAATTAGTCAATTGGTCAGCTGGCTGGCCTCTTTGCTGGCAGCGACGGCGTCACTGCCTCTTTGGGCACTGCACTGGCGGGCTGCGCTGTGCAGCGCAGTGCAGCATGGGCCACTTCCCGGATCCAGAGAGGCCAGTCAGTCCAGGCCAACCCGGGCAACGGTCCGTCGGGTGTCGCAGGCAGGAAGACAGAAAAACAGAAGCTACATCTTGACGCACGAGGGGACAAGCCGGCATGCCACGACCACCAACCGAACGGCCGTTTCCGTTGCAGCTGGCTGAACGGCAAGCACAAACATCGCTCGAACGAGGCCTGGCGGGAGACGGGCAGGGAAGTACCCAGCGGGGTTGGCCGCCGGGCCGCCGATAAGGTTGTTCCCCCAGCGTGGGTTATTTATTTAGTCTTGCCTTTGGCCAGGGAGCCTTTGACAGACGTTGGTTCGCGCGCGACGACACGGGGCCGCGGCGTTTGCAAAGCCGGCGGCATCACAGCGCGCGCGTCCAGCGGCATGGCGACGGAGTCGGGGCACAGGTCCAAACCCGCATGGGAGGGACTCTAGGGGGCCCCAACTTCAGCGGCGTTCGCACAACGCAGGGAGAGAGAGAGCAGCGGGCGAGCCCAGAGCCGCCTGACAAATCAAACCCGGCCACCTGCAGCGCAGCCAGGCAGCCAACCGCCAGACGCAGCGCAGCGCAGCGCTGGCCAGCCTGCCAGGCCGCAATGGGTAATTGCCAGTGCCGAAACGCGAAACGGCCTCCCCACCGGTCGGGGTAGCGAGGCAGGGGGATTTCTCAATTTCACCAGGCGGGCATCGCGCCCGAGTCGAGACGGACGGGGGACCTGGCCGCCGGATCGCCAACCACGTCTGCGAAAACGTGCAAATGATAAGAAACGTGGAAACGGGCGGGCGGGCTCTCCACACCGCACGGGTCGCGCCTGCTCCTAGCCCCAAGCCCCAAGCACCAAGCCCCAAGCGCCCATCCATCCCCCTCCCCTCTCCATCTTAGGTCTCGGCCCCGAGCGAGGCCAGCCATGGGCTTGGCTTAGCTTATCCGCCCGCCGCGGCGTTTGCTTTCCTCTCGGCCAGCTCGTCCTGCCGACCCTGCCAGCCAAGGGCCCAGCGTCGCCGCCGCCGTCGTCGTATAAGCAATGCTGGTGAAAAGGCACATTTGAGCCGTGGCAGTCGCCGTGAGCCTCGCCCGCCCGCCGCATCCGCCGTAGCTTTGCCCTGCCAGCGAGAGCCGCCAGTAGCAAGTAGCATAGCGCTGGCCCAAGTGTGCGTCGCCGAACCCGCCGGACTTGGAGAGACTGCAAACCCCGACCCCCGTTCTGGCGCCCTTTTTAATTGTCGTCATAGCCGTCGCTCTTTTCCTCCCCTACTTTGTTGGACCCGCGTGTGCGCCCACTGCCCTCGCTTTCGACCCCGGGCCTGTTTGCGAGCCTTGACGTTCGCTGTAATAATATCCCCATCCAGCGCCCGAGATCCAGAAGGGAGAGAAAGAGAGAGACAAAAAAAAAGGGTATCCGCGATCCGCTTGATTCGCCCTCTTGGCACCTGGGATCCTCGGCTGCGCCCCCCGTGCCAAGATCCGTTTTAGCTCGACGGGAGCTTCGCTAGCCAGGCCAACCAACCAGCAGGCCCCGTCGCGGTTGCGCCGCACGCCGACGAGGGGACATGGCCCGCTCCCCGCCGCCCAGCCCGCACTCGGGCAGGGATGGCGTCGTGGTGCTCGCCGAGAGCTCCGCGGCCAAGGAGACCGAGACGAGGCAAAGCCGCTCCAGCGCCGAGGGCGACGGCGGTGGCGACGGCGAGGGCGACGAGAAGCGCCCGTCGCTGTCGTCCTCGTCGGAGCTGCCGGGCCGCGCCAGGGCGGGCGCCCTCGGCCGCACCAAGAGCGCCGCCACCGACGCGAGCGCCCACACGACGGCCTCCAACACGGTCGACCGCCTGCGCCAGGAATGGCGGGAGCGGCCGTGGCACCGCAAGCTCAACCCCTTGCGCTGGGGCGGCATCCCGCCCATCCCGGACGAGCGCGCAGAGTCCCCCGAGGCCCGCGCCGGCTTCCTGAGCATACTCTTCTTCTCGTGGATGGGCCCGCTCATGACCACGGGCTACCGCCGCCAGCTGCAGGGCACCGACATCTGGGCCGTCAACCCGCGCCTCGCCGTCGCGCCCACCACGGACCGCGTCGCCGAGTCCTTCGGCCGCCGCGTGGCCAGGGGCGACAAGAGGCCGCTGCTCTGGGCCCTCAACGAGGCCTACCTGCTGGACTTTTGGGCCGGCGGCCTCTGCGGCCTGGTGTCCACCCTCTGCCAGGTCATGTCGCCCTTCATGCTGCGCTACCTCATCGCCTTTGCCACCGACGCCTACGTCGCCTCCCAGGCCGGCCAGCCCCAGCCCAACCTCGCCACCGGCTTCGGGCTCGTCATCGGCGTCACGGCCATGCAGGTCGTGCAGAGCATCTCCATCTCCCAGTTCATGTACCGCGGCATGCTCGTCGGCGGCCAGAGTAGAGCCTCGCTCATCTCCATGATTTACGAAAAGTCCATGGTGATTTCCGGGAGGGCGAGGGCGGGAGGGGGAGGCGACGACAGCGACGGCGAAAAGGCCGGCAACAACAAGGCCAAGGCCAAGGCCGCACCCAAGAGGCCCGGCGGCGGCGACACGGGCGACAGCGCCGGCTGGGCCAACGGGCGCATCATGAACCTGATGAGCGTCGACACGTACCGCATCGACACGGCCTGCGGCATGCTCCACGTCGTGTGGACGGCGCCCGTCTCGCTCGTCGTCACGCTCGTCGTGCTGCTGGTGAACCTGGGCCCCACCGCCCTGGCCGGCTTCGGCCTGCTCGTCGTCGGCGCCCCCGTGCTGGCGCGCGCCGTCCGCAGCCTGTTTGCGCGCCGCCGCCGCATCAACCGCGTCACCGACCAGCGCGTCTCCCTCACCCAGGAGATCCTGCAGTCGGTCCGGTTCGTCAAGTACTTTGGCTGGGAGGAGTCCTTCCTGAAGCGCCTCAACGGCCTCCGCGCCAAGGAGGTCTCGGCCATCCAGGTCCTGCTGGCCATGCGCAACGCCATCCTGGCCATCAGCCTGTCGCTGCCCATCTTCGCCGCCATGCTGTCCTTCATCGCCTTCTCGCTGACCGGCAACACCCTGCGCTCCGATATCATCTTCTCGTCGCTGGCCCTGTTCAACGCGCTGCGCATGCCGCTCAACATCCTGCCCCTCGTCATCGGCCAGATTACCGACGCCTGGTCCTCGCTCAAGCGCATCGAGGAGTTCCTGCTCGCCGAGGAGCAGCAGGAGGACGTGGTGCACAAGCCCGACGGCAAGCACGCCGTCGAGATGCACGGCGCCGGCTTCACCTGGGAGAAGACCTCGTCGTCGTCGTCGTCGTCGTCGTCCGATGGCCAGAAGAAACAGGACGAGGGCGCCAGGAAAGACAAGGTGCAGCGGCAGCAGCAGCCCGAGGGGCCTTCTGAAAAGAGCGACGACGCCAGCGCCCAGGCCGCGAGCAAGGAACCCTTCAGGCTCCAGGGCCTTAACTTCGAGCTTGGCCGCGACGAGCTCGTTGCCGTCATCGGCACTGTCGGCAGCGGCAAAAGCTCTCTCCTGTCGGCGCTGGCCGGCGACATGCGCAAGACGGACGGCGAGGTCGTCCTGGGTGCCTCGAGGGCTTTCTGTCCGCAGTACGCCTGGATCCAGAACACAACGGTCCGGGACAACATTGTGTTCGGCAAGGACATGGACGAGGAGTGGTACCACGAGGTGATTGAGGCGTAAGTATACCGGCTCCACTGCTCTTCTCTCCGATGTTGCTTTTGCCCCCTTGGTTCTCCTGCCCGTGCTTTGCGTGTTTTTCTTGTGTGGTGGCCGCATGCTGACTGTCCAACTCTTTTTCTTTTCTCTCTCGCCCTCTCACAGCTGCGCGCTCAAGCCTGATCTCGAGATGCTGCCCAACGGCGACTTGACCGAGATTGGAGAGAGGGGCATCACCATTTCCGGAGGCCAGAAGCAGCGACTCAACATCGCGCGAGCCATCTACTTCGATGCCGACATCGTCTTGATGGATGACCCGCTGAGCGCCGTCGACGCCCACGTCGGCCGCCACATCTTTGACAAGGCGATACTTGGCCTGCTCGGGGGCAAGTGCCGCATCCTGGCCACCCACCAGCTCTGGGTCCTCAACCGGTGCGACCGCATCGTCTGGATGGAGGGCGGCAAGATCCAGGCCGTCGACACCTTTGACAACCTGATGGGCGGCCACGCAGGCTTCCGACAGCTGATGGAGTCGCAGTCGCTCGAGGGCAAGAAGGACGAGGCCGACGACGGCCCGCCAGAGGTCGCCGTGGCCGCTGCCGAGACTGAAAAGAAGACCAAGCTGAAGAAGGGCAAGTCGATGATGCAGACGGAGGAGCAGGCGGTCGCGAGCGTGCCGTGGTCCGTCTACGGCGACTTCATCCGGGCGTCCGGGTCCATGCTCAACGCGCCCGCCATGTTCCTGCTGCTCGCGCTGTCGCAGGGGGCCAACATCGTCACGAGCCTGTGGCTGTCGTGGTGGACGGGCGACAGGTACCGCCTCGCCCCGGCGGTGTACATGGGCGTCTACGCCGGGCTCGGCGCGGTGCAGGTGGTGCTGACCTTTGGCTTCATGGTGTCGCTCTCCGTCTTCGGCACGCGCGCGTCAAAGGTGATGCTGCGCCGGGCCATGGCCCGCGTCCTGCGCGCGCCCATGTCCTTCTTCGACACGACGCCGCTGGGCCGCATCACGAACCGCTTCAGCCGCGACGTCGACGTCATGGACAACAACCTGTCGGACGCGATGCGCATGTACTTCTTCTCCGTGTCCTCCATCCTGTCCGTCTTCGCCCTCATCATCGCCTTCTTCCACTGGTTCGCCCTCGCCCTGGTCCCGCTGTTCGCCGCCTTCCTGCTCGCCACCGTCTACTACCGCGCCTCGGCCCGCGAGGTCAAGCGCTTCGAGTCCACCCTCCGCTCGGCCCTCTTCGCCCGGTTCGGCGAGGGCCTCAGCGGCGTCGCCTCGATACGCGCCTACGGGCTGCAGGGCCGCTTCGCCGGCGACCTCCGGCGCTCCATCGACGACATGAACGGCGCCTACTACCTGACGTTTTCCAACCAGCGCTGGCTCTCTGTCCGGCTCGACGCCATCGGCACCTGCCTCGTGTTTGTGACGGGTGTGCTGGTGCTGACGAGCCGCTTCGACGTGCCGCCCAACATCGGCGGCCTGGTGCTGTCCTACATCCTGTCCATAGTGCAGATGCTGCAGTTCACCATCCGCCAGCTGGCCGAGGTGGAGAACGGCATGAACGCGGTCGAGCGGCTGCGCTACTACGGCACCGAGCTCGACGAGGAGGCCCCGCTGCGCGTCGAGGGCGTCGAGGTGCGGCCGTCGTGGCCCGAGGCGGGCGAGATCTCGTTTGAGCGCGTCGAGATGCGCTACCGGGCCGGGCTGCCGCTCGTGCTGCGCGGGCTCGACATGCGCGTCAGGGGCGGCGAGCGAATCGGCATCGTGGGCCGCACGGGGGCGGGCAAGAGCTCCATCATGAGCGCGCTCTTCCGGCTCGTCGAGCTGTCGGGCGGCCGCGTCGTCATCGACGGGGTCGACATCGCCACCGTCGGCCTGGCCGACCTGCGCTCGCGCCTGGCCATCATCCCGCAGGACCCGACCCTGTTCCGCGGCACCGTCCGCAGCAACCTCGACCCCTTTGACGAGCACACGGACCTGGAGCTGTGGGACGCCCTGCGCCAGGCGGACCTGGTCGGGCCCGAGAGCAGCGGCCCGGCGGCGGCGGCCCAGGAGGGCAAGGAGGAGCCGCCGTCGTCGTCGTCGTCGTCGGCAGCAGCAGCAGGATCATCGGCGGCAGCGGCCCCGTCGCGGATCCACCTAGACTCGGTCGTGGAGGAGGAGGGGCTCAACTTCTCGCTGGGCCAGCGGCAGCTCATGGCGCTGGCGCGGGCGCTGGTGCGGGGCTCGCGCATCATCGTGTGCGACGAGGCCACGTCCTCGGTCGACATGGAGACGGACGCAAAGATCCAGGCCACCATGGCGGCCGGGTTCCGGGGCCGCACGCTCCTGTGCATCGCCCACCGCCTGCACACCATCGTCGGCTACGACCGCATCTGCGTCATGGACCAGGGCCGCATCGCCGAGCTCGACGACCCGCTCGCGCTGTGGCGCCGCGCCGACGGCATCTTCCGCGGCATGTGCGACCGCAGCGGCATCCGCGAGGAGGACATTGTCGCTGCCAGGCAGGGCCTGGGTATGGCCACCGCACCGAGCTCCATGGCGGAGAAATCAGGATGATGCTAATGTGTGGCAATATAAAAGGTCGGGTATAGGAGTTTGATGCAACAGAATACGGTGAGATCAAAGGGGTTTTCAGCAATACGGGAGCTCTTTGGAATAATAGCCCGCTTGATGTCCAAGAGGCGGTGGAATAACCACCACGTCCTTGGGGCGATTGGATCACAGCAAAAAAAAAAAAAAAAAAAAAAAAAAAA
>PYSQ01000572.1:0-17955 GCA_003049435.1 Nakataea oryzae | reverse complement strand
TTATTATTATTATTATTATTATTATTATTATTATTATTATTATTATTATTATTATTATTATTATTATTATTATTATTATTATTATCACTGTTTGCGTTTTATAAAATCGGCTTAGTGCCGTGACGCGTTTCGTTAAATAACGCGTATGGAGATGAATTTGACGCGAATTTACCCCGCGCATTTTATTTGCAAAGTGTAAAGCCTTATTTATGGAACAGCCTCACACACTTACGCATACATTCGCATATCGATGGCCTCCTTTAGCGATCCGCAGCGCGTTGCTAGCGTCTTGCTCTCATGCGTAGGCATGGAGCTCGTATCGTGCACGGAGCTGCAAACTCTTTGGGCAGGGTACGGCCACATTTGCGCCTTGAAAGCTAGAGTCTCCGACCTGAAAGAGGTCCCGCCTTCGTTCGAAGGCAGCAGCGACTCGAACGATATCTCCCTCATCCTTAAGCTTATATCGCCGCCCCCGGGCCGGGGCAGCCAGGCTATGGACGAGGGTCACCTCCGCAAGATGTTCAGCTACGAGGTGGAGCAGCACTTCTACCAGCACGTCGCGCCCCAGCTCCCTGCGCGTGATGTGGCCGTGGCCAAATGCCTCGTCTCGACTGCGGACTTTGACTTGATGCGCAAAGCCCCAGGCGCAAAGCAGCTGAAAGGGCTGGTGGCCACCATCATTACGGACCTGCGACCCGAGTTTCCCGTCGCGGGCGAGAAGAGAGGCGTGCTGAGTCCCACCCAGGTCCACGCAGCTCTCGACTGGCTCGCAAGGTTCCATGGCAGCACACGGTCGAGGCTGTCGTCGCCTGGCGCAAACCGCCTCGAAATTGACCTCGGCGAATACGTTTTGCCTCCGCTCGAGGAAGCCAAGCGTCGGCAAGCTGGTCCCCCAAAAGTTACTGGGTCCAAGCTGTGGCTGAATGGAGGCTACACCTACCTCGCCACGAGGCGCAAGGAGTACAAATCGCTCGAGAGAGACGGGTACTCGGAGTGGTCGGCGGTGTTTTGCGCGCCGGTCGGCATGGAGGGGCAAGCAAAGGCGGGCCCGTCCGTGGCCGAAATGGCGGCGTCCTTCCTCACCCCCACCGGACGCTCGTTCGAGTCATACATCCACGGCGACGTCAAATCCGAAAACCTCTTCACGACACGAGCAGAAGACCGGGTTGCCTTCTTCGACTTCCAGTACGTCGGCCTCGGTCTCGGGGTCTGTGACCTGGCAAAGCTGTTCACCTGCTCCGTCCCCATGGAGATGCTTGCAGGCGCGGACGAGCCATACTTGCCCGACCGAGCGACCATGGGCGAGGGCGAAAAGGCGCTGCTGCAAAGGTACAGACAAACCCTCCGCAGCTCGATGGGTGAAGCCTGGACCTCGCCGCCGTACAACGAGTGGGATGTGTTCGTGCGGCACTGGGAGACGGCGCTGGTGGACTGGTGTCGCTTCCAGGCTTCGTGGGGATTTTGGGGGAACACGGAATGGCTTGAAGCGAGGGTCAGGTCCATCGTCGCCGACGAGGGCTGGAGGAGGTGGTTGGCATTTCAGACAGAGTCAACCTAGTCAAGGGGACTGGCTGTATTAGAGACAGAAAATTATCGCTGCGTATTTCCTAGCAAGACTCCGACTCGGCGCGGCTATCCCACGTCATTTCATTGACTGCTGAACCTGCCTAGGTGCCTGTGGTAGCATCACTCCTCTTCCTCATCGTGATCATATGCAGGTTCGTCTTCTTCCTCTTCAGCCTCCTCTTCGGCTTCCTCCTCCTCCTCCGCCTCTTCTTCAGCTTCCTCTTCCTCTCCCTCCGCTTCCTCCTCTGCTTCCTCTACCTCCTCTTCCTCCTGCTCAGCCGGCGCCACCTGCCACTGCTCAATCACGTGGTCCACAAAGGCTTGCTCGTCTTCGTGCACCTCGCCATCGGAGGCAATGGTCTCCTGGAGCTGTGACGCGATGGAGGCGAGCACTTCGTTGTCAAACACCTCGCCGAAAATCTGGATGGATTCCTCGGCCAGCTCGTTGTCGTTGAAGCTTTCCAGGGTGTTATGGAGCAGCGTGTCGGCGTCTGGGTTTGTGCCGAGCTGCTCGAGAACGGGCGTGATGTGCTCGACCATGGTGGAAAACTCCTCGTCGGCAAGCTCGCCATCGGCGCCAGCCGCGCGCAGGAACAGCAGGGCAAGGCGGACCTCGAGCGGGGTCTCCCCCATGCGGTCGATCAGGTTGGCCCACTGGTCGTCGTCCATGCTTGCTAGGACGCCCGAAACATCCTCGAGTATGGTCTCGTCGTCCTCGGCCCAGCAGTGCTCCTCGTCGGGCGGGAACGTCTCGAGGCGGTGGATGATCCAAGAGTCGTTGTAGTTGTAGTTGGGGTCCATCATGTAGCGATAGGGGATGTAGCAGTACCCGTTGATTCCCCAGGTGTCGCCCCATGAGTTGCGGACTATGAAGACCTGGTCGGGATCCGAGTAGCCCACACAGAGCATGGCGTGGCCGCCTGTCGGCCCGGCTGCGACCTCCTTCGCAGTGGGCATCTCGATATGGCCACGCTTTCTCGGTTTCTGGAACGAGCTCCAGATCTTGACGGCGAAGATGATGGGGTGGCCCATGGCAAGCACGGTTTTCCACGCGTCGAGATCGGTGTCGATCGCCTCTGTCTCTTCGACGAGAAAGTCGACCGCCTCGTCGTAGGCTTCCTGCGGCGGCTGGGCGTTGACCTGGTCCTCGTCAAACGGCCAGGTGGTCTCTGAGCAGGCGCCATACTCCTTCAAGCCGTCGATGTTGAGGCGCAGCAGGCTGCCCTGGTCTTCGATGCTCTCGCTCGAGTTATCGAGAAGGCGGGCATTGTAGTAGATGAACAGGCGGCTCACGTCGTAGTTTTCACCCTTGTGCCGCTTAATGAGAGACTCGTAGGCCCCCGCCACTGCATTGGGAGCGCAGCTGCTGGTCTGCTGTTGGTGTTCGACCGGGGTCATGAAGTACCGGAGGTCGACCTTGTGGGGCAGGTGGTCGAGGTGCACTGCCGAGGTGTCGAAGTGCTTGACCGAGTCTGGGCACGGAGCATACACGTAGCCGCCGGCCGTCCGTTTAGAGCCGTCGGCCTGGACAAAGGAGAACGACGACATGGTGGCGGTGGCTTGTTAACAGAAGTGTCAAAGATGGAAAGAGGAGATGCGTGCGTGTTAGTGTAGAGGAGAAGAAGGGTGGTGTTTGCTTGGGGTAAACAAGCATGCGGCAGCAGCCAGCGCGGCGTGCCATGCCATTCTTGTACTCGTCTCTGTCACATCGCCTGTCGCGCCCTAGGCAGCATCACACTGGGAGTGACGAGAGCTCAAGGGAGGCAAGGCTGCGCACAGGAACAAACAGCCCCAGGCACAGGTCAGGCCACCAATGGACGTCGAGGCACATGGCCGGCTTGCTGTGCTCTGCCCCTGCAGGCAGGGATAATTTCCCAAAATTAGCCAGGCGCGGGGAGCAAGCCAGACGTGGACCGCAGTTGCCCTTTGAGACAGCACAGAACCAACAGCACCTGCCGGTCCAATCCGAGGCCTTGCTCACACGTCGATCGCGCATGGAAGATTGCCCGCACGGGCTCAGCTCTTGCATATGCATCTCGACTGGTCTGGCCCCGTGTCAGCCTGCGCGACTGGGACCACTCGCCAAGTAAACACAGCCCTGGGGCTTGGCCGCGCAGCAGTGCAGTGTTTTCTCTGCGCTCGCAACGACACACTACCAGTTGAAGGGTCTGTGTTCATTTACGGCGCAGATGCAGCCCCAGTTTCGGCCATCCAGGTTCTGGAGGGAGGGGCATTCTCGCCGTAGTAAGCAAGCTCGCCCCCCACCGCAAGAGCACTGCCTGGAGGGGCGGCTAGCCTAGTGTTACATCGGCTAATTTGGGGGGCAGCGTCCAGGCCCTTGAGTGACGACCGTTGGTTAGCCGCCGTCGGCTCTGGAGCCAGGGCCACAGGGCGAAGGGTGGGGGGCGCGAAAGCTCGAGCTCGCAGCCCTGCACATTGCCCCTCGTCCGCATGTATGCAACGTGCTCATTTGGGCCGGCCTGAGACCCAAAGTTGCCGCAGCATCCAGGTCCCGGTTCTGTGCTGCTCCCTTGGATGCGTCTGGCCGTGATATGTGATCAATTCTCCTAGGTATGCCACCGTCTTGGCTGCGCGGTCTCGAACGAACCCTGAGCCGGGGGTGCTATTCGCAGCACATGGGGCAGTAAGCACAGGACGGGGCATCGACGGACCCCTCCATGCGCCAGCCGGCCCTCCCTTGGGTCGCACCACACGCTCCCCCTTCTCTATCACCCACCCGCAACAACAATGTCCTCCACCATGCGCAGAAACCGCTGCCTGTATTCGTCCGGGCTGGCTGTGATGCTCATGGGGCCCTTGTGTGCGAGCTTGTTGAACAGCTTAACAAGCCCCGTAATGGCCCGCGCCCGGAACTTGTGCCGCGCCCAGAAAAAGTCTAGCACGACGACGCGGTACGTCCACCGACCCTGGACGTCCTCCACGCCCGTCCTCCACGCATTCGCGTCCGACGATACCACCGGCACCCGCCCAAGCGATGCCTCGGCAGCCGAGAGAAGGCCCGTATCGCTGCCCGCATCACTTGCGTTGTCATCGTCGCCCTGCGATGCGCGGTGGCCAGGTCCAGGGAAGCGCACCAGGAACAGCGAGTAGTCGATGGAGTTGTGGTCCGCCAGCAGCTGCGTGTCAGCGCCCAGTGTCTCGAAGAGCTCCCGTCTCTGCTGCTCTGTAACCTTGATGCGGTCGGGGAACTTGTCGAGTATCTTGTCCTTGACGCTCTGGGGTGCCAGCCTGCCTCCCGCAAGGTCGCGTTCGGGGAAGAAGTAGTCGTTGGGCTTGAGGTCGTACGTCTCCCAGTGGCGTCCGCCTGTTGCCTCCTTCCCGTATAGGAGATTCTCCATGATGATGTGGTGCGTCGGCGCTAGGCCCAGGATGCCGCCGAGCGTTGGCAGGGGCGTAAAGACCATGTCCGTGATGCGCACCAGCAGACTGTGTGGGGAGCGGCGCATGTGGGCGAGGTATGGGTCAAGCAAGTCGTGCGTGAAGAAGGTGTGCTCGAATCGGCGCGGGAGCGACTTGACCATGAACTTGGCATCGGGCGTCGTGAAGAAGGTGGAGCCGCTGTACCCAAGGTCGCCGACGGGCTTCAGCTCGGCGCGCTCGCTTCCCCTACCTGGACCTCGCCCGCTGCTGTCATCTGCTTCCTGGTGGAAAGATCCATGGTATTCTTCCTCGTTGAATTTCCACGAGTTGACGCGCAGGTCGCGAAAGTCGGCCCCTCGGTACCGTGCCAGGAACAGCTTGAAGAAGGCCACGAAGGCCAGGATGGCATCGAGGACGCGCCGGTAAAAGGCCCGCCTGTCGCCGGCCAACCTGTCATCGTCGGGGGTCGAGACAGCGGCGAGGATGGAGTCGGAGATGCGCGATGGCCGAGTCTTCATCTTGGGAGCCAGGACTAGCTGTGCTGCTTGTTGACCGCGTCCAGTTGAGCCGTTGCCAGTAGAGGTGTCGGTGGCTGAGAAGTTAAGAAGACTACCGGTGTGCTAGCCAGGTCCAAGCCAGGGGTAGAGAAGGTGAGAAAAGAAACTAGCCCAGGCTAGAGAGGCACTGGCCTTTGTCGCCTCGCGGTTCACCATTGGAGAACGCGGCATGGCCGTGCAGTGCTCTAGTTTGATGACGTCACCCGCACATTCCCTCCCCCGTCACATGGGAGCAACCGCTCCGGTCTGGCGATCACGTGGCCACCTTCATTCAGCTCTGCCTGGCAACAAATCGAGCAGTCTCGGCTCGAGGCGTGCTTTCTTAACTGTCGAGTCCAGATTGCTGGGTACCCAATAAGGCTCATCGTTGTCGTTGCGCAAATGCCGCCCTGGCGGAACTTGGCCAGGAGCCCCCAGCCCTTGTCCAAGCACTGCGGCCCGCTGTGGCCGGGCCCTCCCCACACTTGTTCAGGGTCCATCGCTTCTAAATCCAATCCAGGCCCAGGCGGCTCCGCGTGAATTCGTCCCCGCTATGCTGGACATTTGTTGGCGGGCGATTAAACCCCATCTTAGAGGACCCCCAGGTTCGCTTACATGGCTCGCAGGAATATTTACAGTATTGGACTAAATTACTTAACGTCTACCCTTCCAGTCAAGCATATGAACCGACTGTTCTGTTAGGACAGGCTTAGAAGCGCCGAGTGGCTGGTATTTTTTTTTCCGACACATCAACTCGAGCCGGAACACACACGGCAAAAGGAAAAAGACGCTCTCGAGCACACCATCTTATAGTTTAACGTCGACCATACAAGCATCGTCGGAACGAGCATCAAGGCTTCCAATGACGCGCCAGCGTGTCAAACAAACTGTAGTGCTTCACTCGGCGTTCCCCGGCGCCAACTAGGTCGCGTAACGGAAAAGAGGGCTCTTCTCACCCATAGCCTCGATCTCGAGCTGGGTCTTGCCCTCCATCAGGTGGTCCTGCTTGCCCTGATCGCGCAGCTTGTTTTGGCGCTTGAAGTGGAGGTGAAGGATGACGTTAAGGATAAGGGAAACGGTTAGCAGGCCAATGCTGGCGGCGTAGCCAGGGGTGTAGCGCCCGTTTTGGTCAGGCGTAAAAAGGAACGGCGAGACGACACCGGATGAGTTGCCAATGGTAAGGTGCAGGCCCGTTGAGATGGCGCGCTTGCCGTAGCGCGGGTTGTTGGTGGGCACCCAAGCGAAGGATATGCCGGCCGACAGGAAGATGCCGACCGTTACAAAGAAGCAGCCTGTGTAGCTGACGCCGGGGCCAGCGTGGGCAAGCAGCAGGCCGTAGCCTAACATGGCCGACACGATGGCACCCATAACAAAGTAGCCGCGGCGCTGGGTCTTGTCGCTCAGGTGAGCGCAAATGACATAGACGATGGCGCCGAAAATATAGGGCGGGATGGTCAGGGCTTGGACCTCGGCGTCGGACCAGGTGCCAAAGGCGCGGATAATGGTGGGCAGGAACACGACGAAGCTGTACAGCATGACGAGCTGGGGGAAAAGCGCGAAGCAGTAGGCATAGGTAGTCCAGTCCTTGAGGCCGTCGATAACGTCGCTCTTGACCATGTTCCTTAGGTTGGGTGCGCTGCCGACCTGCTGCTCGTGGATGCGGATGAGGTCGCGCTTCTCGCTTTCGTCGAGGAACTTGGCCGTTTCGGGGCTGTTGGGCAGGACGAAGGGGATAATTATTCCGGTAACGATGGTGGGCAGACCGTTGATCAGAATGATCCACCGCCACGCACGCCAGCCGTGGGCACCGTCGATAAAGCTGATGCCATAGGCCACAAAGCCACCGGCAGCACCAGACAGCGCGGCGGTGCCGTAGAAGAGGGCGATGCGCAACGCCAAGCTGCGGCGGCCGTAGAACATGCTCAGGTACAGCACGACGCCGGGGAAAAACCCAGCCTCGAAGAGCCCGAGGAGGAGACGGCAAGAAACCAGGCCGGCAAAGTTCTGGACAAAGGCCGAGAAGGTGGCAATAAATCCCCACACAATGGTGAGGCCGGTCAAGTAGTAGGCCGGCTGGAGCCTTTTGATGATCATGTTTGAGGGGGCTTCGAACAGCTGAGGTCGATGACGCAGTCTCGTGTTAGCTCCAGGTTTCCTTTGCGCCGCTCGCTTGTCCAACAACGGTGCCGGGCGGGAAACTCACGCAGTATGTGATGAAGAGCACTGACACGGCCAGCTGGAACTGGCCCCCGGTAAGACCGAGCTCGTCCTCAAGACCGAAGAGACGGGCATTGCCGATGTTGACTTGTGAATGTCAGCGTCGATGCATCAAAACAGCAGAGCCAAGGGTGGGCGGAACAGCATGTAGAGAGTCTCACCTCGGTCCATCATGTTCATGAGGTACACCCACATGATCATGGGCACGATGCGCTTGTCCAGCTTCTTGATGATGTGCTTTTCCCTCTCGAGGTCGACGAGGCGTTCGCCATATCCGGGAGTGGCCTGCTCGAGCGCCTCGACATCGGGCGACATGCCGTCCGAGTCGTTGCGCGAGGGATCCGTCTTGGCGTCATTGTTGTTGACGGGGTCCCCGCTGTCGAGCTTCTTTTCCTCCGTCATGGTTGGCAGTTTGGCTTCTTGCGTGTGCGTAGGTCAGATGAAGGAGAAGATGAGGATGGGTCAGGGAGAGGCAGGGGAGATAAAACAGGGCACAAGGCACCGGGGTGAGATGAGAGCAAGTCTCGCCGGCACGGCCAAAAAAGGAGAGACGCAACCCAACACAGCAAGGATCGACGAGGCAGCAGCAACCAGTATCTGGAAAGACGTGGTGGACTGCAAAGCTGGCTGGAAGAAGGAGAGGGAGGCAGCAGAGACGGGCCTTGGGGTGGAACAGCAACCGAGGGGGAAGCGAGGCCTTTATCAAGCAGCGGTGCCGCGCGCAGGCGAACTGTCACCAGGGCGTGGGAATCTGGTTCATGAATTATTTCATGTTAGTGCGCGGCCTATTTGGCAGCAAAAGACCCGTTTTCCATTTGCCCATCTGGCATCGGGGAGCCGAAAAGGGGTCGCCGGGTCCACGCTTGGCGACTTGGCGGGATGCTGAGAGGTGCCGGGCAAATGGATGCCAGCATGGTGGTGGTGGGGACGGAAGCATTCTCGGCCGTCAAACGGACGGGACTTGGGCGTTGGCGATGAGTGTAAGCAGAGAGAGGCCGGGAGCGAGGCAGGCAGAGGCTAAACTGGTGTGGGCAGAGAGGGCGCCAGGACGCGGCACCCGAGGAGAGGCGCGCGGTCCACCGCCGCGGGGCTCCACTGGGCCCAGCAGGGAGGACGGGGACAGCTCTCGGCGCACGCGGTGGAGGGCAGCCATGGCGGCCAGACGGCAGCGCAGACGGCAGAGCCATCGAGGCAGGCGGCGCGAGGTGCGTGGTGGCCACACTCCAGAACAGGTGGTTGCTCCGCGTCTGATCCCCGCGCCGCCGAGAACGCCAATGCCCGGGCCATGTAATTGTTTCTTGGAAGATTAATCCTGCCCTTTGCCCGAGCAGCGCCGCCGTTGGTGGACAGTCATCTTGCGTCGTGCCCAGAGTCTCGGCACGTTGCGTCGACCGAGTGCTCGTTTTGGCGCTGCAGCCACCCACGACATTGGCCCTCGGGGGCGCCATGCCACGCCGCTGCTGTTGGCAGCCGGTAGCCGGTATCAAATCTGTGGCCGCCGCACCCGCGAACTGCAGGGAAGGGTACCCCACGGGCGGCAACCATCCGTGGACCATTCATTGACCGGTTTTGATTTTTTTTTTTTTGTTGAACTGCCAAGCGCGCACTCCAACATGGGCGCGGTCAGCTGCTGTTCGGAGCCGTCAATCGAGACAGCGCCATCTTGTCAGGCGCGATGCAGGCTGCAGGCTGGACTGGTGTGCGCGACGTCAGGCTTGGGCCCCCACCGACGACGGCAACGACATGGAGCTAAATTGCCGCGTGGCTGCAGAACCCGGGCAGGCGTGCTGACAGGATTCGGCAACGCGGCTGGGGCTGGCGGGAGGCGGCTTGGAAAGGGGTGGCGGGCGAGCGAGGAAGAGACAACAGCAGCTTGGGGAAACACACTGGCGCAGCTCCAGTTCCGCTCTCCCTCTCCACCGTCCCCCGCGGGGGAGGAGCTTGGGGAAGGAAGCTGGGGGAAGTCGAGTTGGGCGGGCGTTGGGGCTGCGGTGGGGACGTGGACCTTCTGGGGGTACGTACCCGTCGAAAAGGCAGGCCAGGGGTCCTGGCAGCTGCCGAGAACGCCCAGGCGCGTCATACGAGCGGGCAGCGACTTCTCATTCGCCGTGGCCGCCACACCGTCGGGCCTTGGCCGCGAGGGCTTGGGGAGGGTGGCAGACACTTGTTTGGGTCCTCATCTCTGGGCCAGCCAGACAAGCAGGCGCAAGAGATCCCAACGCTCGCCTCCGCCGCGGCCAAGCGCTTGTCCGTCATGTCTTGTCGGCCAAAAGGGCGCCCTGGGATTCGCCGCGGCGCCAGCCCGCACGTGCAGCACACGTGGATGGTTGCATTGTGCCCGAGTTTGGCCTGGAGGCCTGGGGGTCTTGGGGTCTTGGATTCTTGGGGTCTTGGGTGCCTGTCCTTGTTGTGCCACCACCCCGCGAGCACACGAGCACCGGACAAGATGCGGCTTTCCACGGCCGAGGGGAATCAGCCATGGGGCAGCGAACCGAAGCCCATGTTTGGCGCACTCGCATTTGCGCAATTTGCCCTTCCCTCGACCCGGCCGGCCGGGTTCCGAGGGACGGGTTTGCCCTACCACCCCCTTGGTCCCCTGCGTCTGTTCCTGACCATGTGGCTTTGGCGCTCGTGTGGGAGGGTGCAGCAGTGTCTCTGGACTTTTATTGTTGGACAGACGAGGCATACTTTGACAGGCGCTGAGCAGGACACAAGGTTGGTTTCTCCTCTCCAAAAAAAAACCTACAGCGATTTCCCATCACACCAGCTCCTCCACAGGCAGCGTCCGAAGAAACTCTTCATAGCTGGTCGTCTCGACCGGCTTCTTCAGCTGCCGCGGCTCGATGTATCCTGAAACCCCCGCCATGTAGCCAAACTCGCCAATGTGCGCTGGCCCGTCCAGGACTTCATAGGGCAGGCCCGTGGCGGCGTGCATCTCGTCTTCGGCCATGCCCACATACTTGGCCTGCTTGCCTGTCACGCGGCACCACATGTCCATGGCCTCCCCGATGGTCATGTCGCTGTCCCTGTCAAAGGCGAACAGCTTGGTGCCGGGCTCCTCGTCCTCGACCAGCGCGCGCACAAACGGGCCCGTCGACCGCGCCGGCTGGACAACAGGGAACCGTGTGTCCCGGGAGCAGGGAGCCATAAGCACGTACTCGCCGGGCCTGTCGGCCCGGGCGGGCCTGGGGCGCAGGAAGGGGTTGGTGTTGTAGACTGCCATGTATATCAGGGACGTCTTGGCCGCGAGGGACTGCAGCGGCTCCGATTGTGCGCCCAGGACGTAGTCGACCATGGCGGCCTTCCCCTCCCAGTGCAAGCAGTGTGGGTACTTGCCCTTTGACGCGAGCTTCATCGAGGGCAGGGCCGAGTAGACGAGACGCTCCAGCGTCGGCACGCCCGCGGCGGCGTCGGCGGCGTTTCGGCCGTGCAGCACCTCGGTGTCCAAGCCCACGCTGCGCGCCTTGTCCAAGGCCTCGGCCGAGCACACCCTCCAGCCCTCCTGGAGCGAGGTCACGCCCAGGCTGGCCGCGTAGGGGCCCCAGAAGTCGGTGTTGACAAAGATGGCATGTGCCCCCTGAAAAGCGCGCGAGAGCGAGGCGGCATCGCCGAGGTCTGCCTGCACCACCTCGGCGCCCATGGCAGCGAGTTCGCGGGCTTTGGGCGAGGCTGGGTTGCGGGTCAGGCACCGGACATGCCAGCGAGAGGTGGCGAGGAAGGTTTCGGCCACAGAATACCCTTGGTTTCCTGTCGCGCCGACGACGGCGATGATTTTCTGGGAAGGCATTTTTGGAGCCGGTCAAGGGGTTGCATGGAGGTTGCTGGGAGCTGCGTCGTGTTCTGAGTGACTGCCATTTCACATCGGGTAACAGGAGGCCGCCTTTTGTATGCGCAAGAGTCCGGCGTGTTTGCGCTCCAGATGGAATTAACATGCACTTTCGGATTTTACATTTGGGCCGTCGACGTACCATCGCCACGCATATCGGCGGCGTCCAGGTGTCAGCCAAAAGGGGCCGGGGGTAAGCCAAAGAGACAGGGAGTAAGCCAGACCAGGGAATCCGCGCCTATCATTTGCCCACGCCGGCGGCAGTGGGGTCGAGCTACGGATCCCCAAGATGCTTCGATGTCGTCCAGCTCCCGAGGCTCGCTGCCTTTATTTCCTCTTATCTCCGTTTGCATATATTCCATTTTGTATATTTTGCTGCTGCTGCCGGTCCTCTCTCGATCAGTCTGGATCAATCTCGCTCTTGCATTTCTTGCCAGCAATGTCCTGGTAGCTGTAAAGGCAATGGCTATGTAGGGACTGCGACAGCGACCTTGTGCAAAACGAGGAGGTGGTGGGGCCGAGTGTGAGATGCAAATGCGATGCATGATCTCGGTTGATCAGCGCCGCCAGTCAATTCCGTAGTCGAGTGATGGCTGGCAGCTGCGCATCGTCCATCTCTTTTCCGCCTCAACCCCCACTCGACGCCGTCCGCGTCCAAGGCCGACACGATAAGGCAGGCCCGGGCAGAAAATACAGGCAGGCATGCCGCAAAAGCGCGAGCTTACATGCGCGCGCCGCGAACAGAACCGGGCCGCCCAGCGTGCATACCGTGCGTTGGCCCTCCCTCCCTCCCTCCCTGCTCCCTCCTCCCTCCTCCCCGGACCCCGCTTCCTCCCGTAATTGGGCCGCTAACACGAGCCTCCTCCCCCGCATAAAACCAGGCCAGCGCCGACGAGAGGCGCGCGAGCGGGTGCGGGAAGCCCAAAATACTGCGGCGGCAGTGGCGGCGCCTGCATCCCGGGACCTCGTCGCCGCCCTGCCCGACCCCCGCACAAACAGCCTGCGGTCGCCCGGGAGCACCCTGCGCCTGGCCGCCTTGGCCAACGCCCGGGCGCTGGGGCTGGACCTGGACGCCGTCGTCGCCAGGCCCGGGTGCCCGTCGCCCTTTTACGACCCGGCCGCCGCCATGGCCGCCCACGCCGACGCGCTCGCGGCCGTATTGCGAGCCGGCGGCGGCGGCAACGGCGGGGCGCAGATCCCCGAGCACCTGCGCCCGACGCTGCCGCAGGTCATGTTCCCGCACCCGGTCTGCATCGACCTGCTGCCGCTGCCCGTGCTGCGCTCCCGCCTCATCATGCTGGGCGTGTCGTCGTCGGGGTCGTCGTCGTCGTCCTCTGCCGTCGTGGACGAGTTCAAGCGCGACATTTACTACGGCCACGACGCCCTCGTCTGCTGGCCCGCTGTCGGGAGCGGCCAGCCGTGGGACGCAAACTGCTGGGAGGCTGCGCCCTGGTTCCTCCGCAAGTGGGGCGTCTTTGTCGGCGGCGAGGCCGGCGACCTGTGGGTCAACAGCGCCATGTGGAGGGAGGTCAGGGGCCGCGTCGAAGAGGATCAAGAGGACCTTGACGACGGCCTGGTCCCTCCAACAGCCCAAGTAACATAGTTCAACAGTTCATCACGAGAGCCAAGACTGGAGAGGAAACACTGTTCGTGCGTGACACAATCGCTGCAATATACTAACAAGCACGCAATATTGGCGTGCTGTATACAAGGAGGCTATGCTATGCAAAAGGGGAAAAAGAAAAAAAAACGCTAGCCACCAACCCGACTCGAAAGCCCACATAGGCGGCTGGTTGGTGTTCTGAACCACAAACCAAGATCATCGCTAGAGAGACCGAGGTGTCCAGGTCCAGTCAAAAATACATGAAACCGTCGCCAAAGGGCCATGAACTCGCCCACTCTTCGCAGCTTTGCCTAGGCGTTGGCGCCCTCGAGCAGCTTCAGAGTGTGCTCGTCAGCCTCGCCGCCAAAGAACCGCCTCAGCACCTGCTTAAAGAGGAAGGCGTGGTCGGACTCGAACGCCGCAAAGAGCGTCATGCAGCTCTTCAGTTTGGCCGCGTCCACGTCGCTGTCCAGGATCTTTTCAGCCGACAGCTCCGGCGGCGCGCCGAGCATGGCCTCGGTGATCAGGACCAGGCGCCAGCCGAGGATGGGGTGCATGAGGTACGCGCGCGCCTCGTCCAGGCTCCTTATGGCGTAGAAGCGCGCCGTCCAGCTGGTCTCATCCGCCGGTACGCCGCCGGCCCCCTGGAGCTGCGGGAACACGAACCACATCCAGTGCGTCCGTTTGCGCCCGGCCCGGATCTCGGCCAGCGCCCGCTTGAATACCGCGCCCTGCGCCCCGTGCGCCGTGTTAAAGCGCATGAGGTCGTGCTCGTCCACCCAGTGGTTGGCGCCCGCCCTCGACTCCGTGGCCAGGGCTGCCGCCGCTTCCGCGGATACGGCCTGGGGCTGCAGCCTCCATCCCGGGTCTGCTGCCTCTTCTGCCTCGGTCAGCATGGGCGGCGGGCTGGAGTCGAACGCCGTCCACGTGCTGGGCTTCTCTCCTTGCTCCGGCGTGGCCGGTGGACTGGAGGGGAGAAACATTGGGCCATGGATTGGCTTTCCTGTCGGCTGTGGTGGTCCGCTCTGCGGGTAAAAAGGAAAGGTGTTCATTCCCGTGAGGTCCGCGCCATCAGCGCTGGCTGAGGCTGGGGAAGAGGAGTACTGGGATCTGTTTTCCGCCATTATGGCGTCTTCTCCGTCCAGATCCTCCTCCTCGCCAAACACCAGCGAGCTAAGAGTCGACGCGTGGGCAGCCGCCCACAGCTCCAAGCCCTCCAGGGGATACGGTCCATCCCCGCCCATAGAATCCTGGTACTCGTCTTCGCCGACCCCAGTCCCATCGCTCTGTGGCGAAGGATCGCGGAAGTTAGCCACGGGGTCGAGGAATCTGACGTTCTTCTGGCGGACATGCCTAGCCCCGGCGGCCCTCAAGGCCTCGAGACGTGGGATTCTGACGCCCCTGTCGTCGTCCGTCATGCGCTCGGGGCCGTCCTCCTCAGACGACGACCCCGGCGACTCGGTGGTCTTTTCGTCGCTGCTGCTCTCGTCGCTGCTGCTGTCGCCGCCGGTGTCCGTGGGAGGCTCCGCAACGCCCCGCGAGCCTGTCGCTTCAGGACGCGGGGTGTAGTGGAGCTTGATCTTGATGGGCTTGGTTTGCTGTGAAGACATCGTCGATGTTTATCCCGAGCGGGTTCCGGCCTGTTGCAGAGCGGGTGAAGGATATCTGAGAAGTATGTGTGTAAAGAGATGCTTGGCCTGTATGCCCGTGGTCCTTCATCCAAGTCCCCTCCCCGAGCTAGAACGAAGGCCCCAGTGATATATCCGAGGCGCGTCGCAGCGGACAAAGAGAGTCTAACGGAATGCACGCAGCTGCTCATTGTTTTGTCAAAGGGTGGAAAGCGCGACAAAGAAAACGCAAGTGCCGAGTGCCGACTGCCTCGAAAACGTGGGTCATTGTCTACCGATTAAGAAGGAACAATGGCTTCGAAAAGTGACGGCTCGGCAGGTACTCGGCAGGGTCGCGGGCACATGGGAGAAGTCACTCGTCCAACACCAGTTGGTTCCCAGCTTTGCGCAGCAACCAGGTAGCAGATCCAAGCAAGCAAGCGTTTCGTCATATGTTCTGCAGACGTGGACGACAAGCTACCGTATCTACACCATATATGAGCATATAAACTGGTTGAATAGGAACACCCGCACAACAACCACGTAACCCGCCGGTCCAAAAACAGAAACCCCCGATCCTCCCGCGCCAAACGGGTCAATCGCTCTACAAGCTCGCAGTGGAGTAAACCATCGAAGGCTAACAGCACGGCATGGGTCTGGCGCAAGTCGAAACAAAGCATAAATAACAAAGGGAAAACGTGGTGAAAGGTAAGGAGCCTAAAAAGGACAAAAAGAAACGAAAAAACAAATAAGGAAAATGCGGACCGAATGGTTTCATATTCTGGAGAACAAGTACGCAGCCAAAACAAAGAACAGTATGGCTTGCTAACTGTCATATCAAAACGAGCAAGGAAAAGAAAAGAGAGGGCGCACTGGGTGGAGGTATTAACCAAATAAGAAAGGAGATGAGGTAGAACACAAGAAGATGAAGGAGTGTCTATGTGCTTTTCCCCTATGGCAAAAACTTGGCTAACAGAGTATTAGGAAACAACGTCGCCGAGCGCCGAGAGTCGGGTATATGTGTGTGGAGAGATGCTTGCTTTGCGCAGCCAGACGACCGGTGAGGTCGTTCTCTCCGCGGGTCCATCCACGGCAGAAGAGAGGATGGGCCCAGCATTGGTGGTCGTAAACAAAATATACGTTGAAGATCTGTTGGTTCCCAAAACAAAACCGTCCTCAAAACGCCGCTTCGTGTCGTGTAGTCCGGGTTGTTTTGTTGTAGCCCCTTTTATTCTGGGTGTTAAACACCAGACCGTACCTAGTTTGGAGGGTTGTGAACAGAAGGGAAGTGGACAAAAAGAGAGAAAGAAACAGGCCACGAGTGTGTTAAGACAAGTGGTTCGTTTCGAGAGCAAAGGAGCCCAGAGGCGCCGTGGTGCGAAGTAGGTTTGCGGTGGCAGCGTGGTGCAATCCTTCGGACCGCAAGGCTCACCCCATCTTGACGTCACCATCGATGCCAACTCCAGTGAGGGGCTCGATGCTCTGCCGGCCAAGAGCCTCTCGCTCTTCCTGCTTCTTCTTTCCGAGGCGGGCACACCATTCCTCGGCGCTGACGATGGTGCCGTCCAAGACGCCGCTGACCTGGGACATCATGTCCAGACCCTCCTGGGCCAGGACAAGGACACGCTGAGCGCCCTCACGCACATCCTTCTCGCTCGAGGCTCCAGCGCCCGTGGACTCGACCTGGCTTGCAAGCCGGAATCGCTGCGGCAGGCTGGTCAGGTGCCTGCGCACGAGAACGCGTGCGTTCTCGGGAAGGGCGCCACCGGCGTACTTGGAGACGGTCTCGATGACGGCGCGGAGCGTCTTGAGGACGTCCGACTTGAGGGCAGCAACGCGTTGGCCCAGCTCGGCATTGTCCTGAGACTGGGCCTGGGTGGGGTCCTCGTCAATAACCATTGCGTTGGGGTCGATGATGAGCGTCAGCTCAGCCGTGGTGTCGGCAGCCGAGTCGGGATTCTGCTGCCTCTGCTGCTCGTACTGCTCCAGCGTGGCCTTGAGGGCGCCAATGACCTTGGCGATGTGGTCGTTGGCCCACCTCAGCCATTGGAGGCAGTACTTGAGGCTTCTCAGGCTCTCCTCGCTCATGGCGACGCTGAGCCCAGACGTGGATAGGATGAGGCGCGACTGCCAGGCAGCACTGGAACTGCTGGACTGTGGGCGCGGCGACGACACGGTGCCCGACCGCTCGTCGACGGCGTCCTCGGTATAGGCAGGCGAGCGGTGGTCGTCGTAGGCAGGCAGGGTGTCGACCGTGCTCATCGACGTCCTCCGCTCCTTGCTCCTAAAAGCGAAAGGATCGAATTCGGATGGGGCCGGGGTAGTGGCCGCGCTGGTGGCCGTTGTCGGGCTGGGCCTGTCATCAAGGCCGGCGGGTTTGAGGTCGTCCGACTCGTCACGCGCGCTCATCATCCTCCGCCTCTTGTTGCGTGTGCCGTCGCCAGACTCGAGATCCGACGACGGCGGCGGCTGCCTCCTGGACCCCCGCAGGAACCATCGCACTCCACCCTCGACGCCAGTGACGCGGCCGACGGAACCCAGGGTGTTACCGATGGGCGTCAGGTAGCCCTCGACGTACTCGGCGCTCGACTTGAATCTCGGCGAGAAGTTTTTGGAGGTGTTGTAGGCCGATGTAGTGCCCTCGATGGTCTTGGCGAGCAGTGGGTGTGACGTCGTTAGTAACTGCAGGAGGGGCTCGGGCGACGGCTGCTGCTGCTGCCGCGGCTGCTGGGGCTGCTGGGGCTGTTGTGGACTCGAGACAAAGTCTGTCGGTTTTGTTTTTTGTTGAGGGCGTATGTTAGTGCACATTTTACCAAAGCACGCACGAAAAAGGCATGGCGTGCGTCCGAGGATAAGGCGGGTTTGGTTGGGAGGGGGATTGCGTACCTGCGCGCAGGTCGCCCAGCGCTTCGGCGGCCATGCGCACGTCCGGGTCGTCGAGACTGACGCTCCCGGCCCTGGTGCCGCTCATTTCCACGTCCATCTTTCCAGGCGCGTCGGCAGGCTGTGCATGGCTGGGTCTGTAGTAGGTTGTGTATGGGTTCAGGCTCGGCCACTCGGTTAGGCGCGGCGGCGGTGACGGGCGGGTGCGGTCGGTCTGGGCCGGAGGGGATGCCGAGCTGGCGGGTATGGAGCGGGGGCTGCTGAGCGAGGAGGGCAGGGAGTCGGTTAGGGCCGAGATTGGCGGCAGCGTCGTGAGGGCGGCAGCGTCTTGGGGGG
>PYSQ01000570.1:0-14485 GCA_003049435.1 Nakataea oryzae | reverse complement strand
CCCCCCCCCCCCCCCCCCCCGCCCCCCCCCCCCCCCCCCCCCCCCCCCCGGGGGCCACGCACCAGAACGGCCGGAGGTGTGGTCCGATCCTGGAATGTCCAATTCTTGGCTACCCGCTCCCCCTCTTGGATGCGATTGGCACGCTTCTTCGTTCCCTCCCTCGTTCCGCTCGCGTGGCCGGAAGAAAAGGGGAGGGGAAGAAAAAAAAAGAAGGCAGGGGGGAACGGAAAGGCTTCCAGAGAGAAGAGGGAAGGCCCGTGGCACATCCCCATGTCCGCACGCCCACTCTTCCTAGGAGTTATTCCCCCGAACCCACGTGGCCCATGCAAGCCATGGCGTGTGGCATCCACCCCCCAAAACATGATTGCCTCGTCTGGGCTGCATATGTCGACATTTATCGCCAAGGGCTAATTACACGCAGAAATAGGGAGACTCACTTGGTCTTGAAGCCGTCCCCGTGGGGGGGCCATGGTCAATACCTGTCATCCAATATTCCCCTCACAAAACTCTTGGTTCCAAGACGGAATCACCTTGTTGGTGTTTGAAGGGCAGCAGATCAATGCATCTGTAATAATCATCCCGCAGCTCTTATCGGGCGCACTTGAACGGCAGCAGCACGGAGACTCCGAGGTGGGGAGGAATCATGAGACGCCAGGAGAAAAGTAGAGACGTGAAAGATGAACCCTTATCACGAAACTTGCGCATTCACTGGCTCTTGGCTGCCAAGGTCAAGGTCAAGGCCAAGAGGCGGGCGGCGTTCTAGTCTTGTGATCAAAGCAATGGCAAGCAGTCTTTCTCGGCCATCACGTGTTCTATGCGCGGTTCTTTGCGAACTGCAGAGTGACTGATTATTTCGGACTGTCTCTGAAAGTGTCCAGATGAACCAACTGTAAATTCACACCAATGACGGCGTTGGAGATGTCCCGTGTGTTTCCTAACAAACATCATGGATTGCTTACCAAAGGAAATAAATGTCACAAAGGAGGTGGGCATCGGTGTGGGACTTGCAGCAATCAACACCCCGGCAAGATCGCCAAGATCCCACCGACCATAATGAGCACCCACGGTACAGGTACTTTGCTCTAGAGTGGCCAAGCAGGGGCCCAGGAGGTGCAGATAAGGCAAGCAGACTGCGGCTCCTTGGCCCAATCACTCTGGAGCCGAGCGATATAGCCAAGTCGCCAATAGAACCTAATTGCTGTGTATAATTGTCCGCCTCCCTGCAATAATAACGCCAATTCCTGTGAGTGTGACGCACTGCGCCGAAATGCATTCTCCACGTGTATACTGGTTTACTTGCTCTTTCTTTTGATATTAGCCCGTTTCACAAATCCGTGATAATTAGCCCTTGGGCCTGCCGCCTTTTCCGGGAGTCGAACAATGAGAGTAGACTGCGGATGTGGTCTGTATCATAAGACAGCGATCTGGATTAGTCTATGTCGAGCACCACTCTATGAATAAAGCCCTTCCACGTCAGATGAAGCCAATATCAAGGCTAGTAGCCACTGCTATGAACCGACATCAAATCCCAACTTTGAACTCAGCTAGGCATAACAACTCATCAACCTTTGAAGTGATCGCTCCCTTGTTCTTTCCCCCATGCGCCCATAGAATACCGCCCTCGCTTTCATAGCTAGCCTGTAATCCTCGCAAAAAAGAACCCCAAAGATATGACACGAAACATCACTAAATTCGAATGTGGCAGCATTCTCTGACAACTCAAGCTCATAAGCATGCGGTGACGCTCAACAAGGCCACCAGCCTAGTCCGAGTCGAACATGGGATCAAAGTGTACCTTATAGCACTTGCTGCACAACACACGGAGTTCATCCTCATCTTCCGACTCTGGCCACATAACATCTTCGATAGAGTATCCGCGCTCCGACTCGAATTCGACCCACTGTCGCTCCTCGTCTCCGGCGAGCGACGAGGGGACCTGCTTCCAGATCGTACTATGCTCCCAGCAGGAATGCTCCCCCTCGGTCTCGATCGGAACAGGCAACGGATCATAGTCGGCGTTGCTGTGGTGGTGGTGAGTGTGAAGGTCCAGGGGCGCCCAGCCGTCGGCAAACGACTCGCCTTCGCCGACAATCGAGTCACTGTCCGGCAGAGGACTGTCCTCGGAGCCTGTGCCACCGTTGGCCTTCTTCTTGGGCATGGGAAGTCGGGGGCGGACGACCTTGCACGTGAAGGCGGGTGGCTTTTTGATTTTCTCGAGCCGGCCACCTCTCTGCTGCATATAAACCACGCCTCCGTCCACGAAAAGACCGTTGTCTCTGAGCATCTCCGACACGTCCAAGGCCGCTCTGATTCCGACGGTGCAGCAGGGGAAGCCAGTGACCGTCAGCTCGCTGAGGGTGCACGCAAGCTCGTGCGCAGCCATCTTGTGCAGCTCGTTGCCGGGCAGGCTCCGGAGCAGGCGCTGGGGGAAGTTGACAAGATCGATCCTCATCCTGTCCAGATTGGGCAGAAGACGAGGGCGTGGGAGGGGAGGATCCCGCTTGCGCTTCTTGTCACTCGGCGGTGGCTGGTACGGGGGCAGGAGCGCGTCAAGGAAGTCGACAAGCTGCAGCCAAGCATAAGACCGAAGGCCACCAATGGCGCCGCTGTGGCCCTTGGGCCTCTCCTGGATGGGGAGGTCAAGGGTTTTGGGGAGATTGGGGTGATCTCTCTTGGGCAGTGACAGACGGTTGCTGTCGTCCTTGTAGAAGCGGGCAATGACTCGAAGACTGATGTGGGTGATCTGGCGGCGTCTGTCAAGAGGTAGGCTAGCCATCTCGAGGAGGGCCTCGGGAGTCGTAAAAGTGAATGTGTTCCTGCTCCACAGGATCTTGGTGGCCTCGAAGTTGAAGGAGCGCGAGACGGCCATCAGGCCAATGGCGACACCGCATCCAGCACGGGCCTCCTCTCGCGTGATGCTGTGCTGGTGCGGCTTGGACAGCGGGTCAATGATGGGCTCGGAGCTGGCCATGGCAAACTCGATGATGCGGAGGAATATCTCGGTGGGCAGCTTGGCGCCCTTGTCTGCCGCGCGAGCGGCGGCGGTGCGCGCGCGGGTTGAAGTCCGCTTGGCGCGGTCGTCACGCACACTGAGCTTGATGCTGGGCGGGCAGTCGAGGAAGTCGGGGTGATGCGCAACCGCAGGCGACCAGCAGATGCCATGCTCGCGGAGCAGCCGCTTGAGCTTCCGGTTCTCCTCCTCGAGCTTGCGGCGCTTCTCGCCTTGGCGATAGAGCAGGGCGGCGCGGTCCTCCTGGTCCCTGCAGTCCCAGGCAATGTAGCCAAGCCCGGCCATGATGAACTATGCGTCTCTAGCACGAGAGAAGAATCCGGCCCTGGCTCCGCCACAAAAGCCTCTCTCCTCTCTCTTCCCTGGGTTACCAGTCACTGACAGGGGCTGGGAGACGGCCACATGTGAGATATCGCGTGGAGGCACAGCAGGCGATGCAAGGCCAGGACGGCGCAGAGTCAACGGAGGCCAAGGTCTAGCGGCCAATGAAGCACAAAACAAACGCTCAGAAACAAGAGGCGCCCATGAAAAGAAACAAGCAAGTGTGGCCTGGGCCCGTCTGGGAGGGCCCGTCGTGGTGGCCTGGCAGTGCCCGTTTGCTGGGCCAACTCCACCGGCAAAGTGCAAACGGGAGCTTGACGTCGGCTGCGGGGCCGAACAGGCTGAAATGGCGGCGGCGTCGGACAGCAAGACGTCGGTCTTGCGGAGACTGTCGCTCGGCCTGGTCCCGGGTGCTGGTCGCCAATGGCCGCATGCAGAGCAGGGCAGCGCGGTCGCGGTGATGGAACGTCGGCGATTGACAGACTCTGGGCGGGCGAGAAGAAGAGCTGGCGTCAAGTCGCAGCCAGGGAAAGCTCGATCGCGGGGCAGGCCTGGAGCTTGAAGGCAGGTCCCGGGCGGCTGGGGCGATGGCTGGACGCACTGTGCACTAATGACGCGACTGTGGCTGCGGCCTTGCAGCTACGGCCCCGAGCTCCCGCCCAGCTTCGAGCCCAAGAAGCAAAAAAAACTGGCGGCTGGCGGGGAGTTTAGTCACAGCTAGCCACCCAGTGCCACGACGCCATGCCGCCCAACTGCACGGAAAGCACCTGCCCGGCGGCGCGCCAACATCGAGCTGGCCAACACGGCCAGAGCTCAATGCGGAAGGCCCGCAGGACAGTTGAGGGGCATGCAGGGGCAGCCGCGCCTACGCCATCGAAACGGTGCGACACACACAGGACTCGGGCTGCACGTCCGGCAATTCTGCACCATTTGCATTCTTGGCCTAAATGTGCTGTAGCTACCTCAGAGTTGGCAGCAGCAGCTTGCTTGTTGATTGCCCCCGGACGCAGCCAGGAATTGTTTTTTTCTGCTCATCGTTGGCATGTGATGGCGCGTGTGACTGCTGCATATCACTGCATCCTCGCAGACGCTGTTGCATGGGAAAGGGGATAGATGCCTGGCCTATCTATGCAGCTCCCTCCAACAAACAAACCCCACCCAACGCTCCCGCCGTCTAGTCTATGGGGCAGTACAGAAGCTTCAAGCGCAACCCTTTACAGACGAGGGAACCATGGACTCCGGGCTCCAACCATCCAGAATCAGATCCCTCCCAACCTCCGAGCCCAGACTCAACCGTCAAAATTGGGGTCGAACCCGGTAATGGAGCTGTCCATGGCCTTCTTCAGGTTGTCGGCGAAAGCCTCGTCCCGGAGTTTGGCGCGCGGGCCACCAAAGTTCTCCATCGCCTTGTCGCGGAGACCGACGCTGGGCCAGTTTTTCCACCCAACGAGCGAGCCGGAAAACCAATTCCCCGTGTAGTTCTCGACATCGTCGTCCTTGCCCTTGGCAATGCGCCAGCAGTGCGTCCTGCCGCCGTCCTTGTGGTACACCACCTTGGGGCGCCCGTCCTTGAGCGGCGGCGAGTTGGTCGACTTCTTGTAGTCGCCGTGGCAGCTGGGCGCCACGCGCTTGACCTGGCCGTCTTTGACGAACACGACGACGTTCTCCCAGTCGTGCTTGTGGGCCGCCACGCCAAAGATTCCGCACACGATCTGGTCCTTTTCGAAGTAGTACTCGTATATGATGGCGCACCATCCGTTGTTGCACCTGCTCCTGCTGTAAAGGTTGTTGTTCTCGAGCCGGTTTTTGTCGCGGCACCCCGACCGCAGGCAGTTGGGCGGCACGCCTTGGCCGGCTTTCAGGCCGGGGTTCTTGTTGCCATCCGGGTCGACGGCGGCTGTGAAGTAGCACCCGTCCTTGTCAAAGTCGGTGTATGGCTGAAACTTCTTCTCCAGGTCGCTGGCGCCGGCGGGAAGCGGCTTCAGGACATCGCGCTTGGAGAGCTCGCTGGCGCTGGCTTCGGGCAGCCTGTCGAAGTCGCGCTCCATGACAACGGCAGGGTTGGCGGCCGCGAGGGTCGCGACGGCAAGAAGCGCCGCAGCGGTGGTGGAGAAGGAGCGCATTTTATGGGGTGAGTACGATGGGGATTTCGGGGCTTGCTAGAGATGGCGTGGTGGATGGATGCTGATGCTGCTGCTGATATGGTTCTTCGGTGAGGCTTGTAGGAGGAGTAGATTGTTTGTGGCAGACGGCAGAGGAGATGGCATTCTTTATAGCCCGCATTCTCGCGAGCGCAGGTCTTCCAAAGCTGCTCATCCCCAGTGATACACGCAAGTTCTGTCTTGGTGATACTGCCTGCCTTCCTGTGTCACTATTCGCAGCGAGGCGTCGGTGTTGCCAGGGTTGGGCCTCTGCATGGCTGTCGTCTGTGCCGCACGGCCCGAGCAGTTCCTGCTCCGCCTCAACAGCAGTGAGGCGCTGAGGCGGTGCGTAGTCTGCTTCCCATTCTAATTACCTCGCCAAGTCCCTCTTCTGATTCGTCGCATTCCAGGCCAAGCCCAGAGGATCTCGGCTCCTGTCTGTCAGCCGTTGGACAATGATGCATCAGTTCATTTTCAGCCGGCTGAATACCTCCGCCACCACCTAGATCCTATGCACAGCATCTGTGCTCCCAACCCCAATGCTCTACGGCTCCTGCTTATGCGTCCATAGAGAGCTCGTGCCACATAAGCACTTGCATCTTTTTGGCATGCTCAATATAACAAGTGATGCCGAGGCAGATTTTGGATGCATCCAGTGTGCGGTGTCATCATCCACGTTTACCATGTAACGGACGAGCAAGAAGCTCGAAGTAGTACAGAAAGAATGAAAATGATGACAGGAGTGTGCCAAGAGAAGTAAAATGAGGAGATAAAACCATTGATTGGATTAATCTTGGGGGGAAACCAAACCAGTGGCTCTGTTTGGGAGGGTCTCCGAGGTACATGCACCTGATTGTCCTTCTGGCACAGAGGTCTGTACCTGACGCGAGCTAAAAAATTGAGTTGAAAAGCGCGACAGTTCAACTAGCAGGTTAACAGGAGTACATATTTTCGAAGTTCAACTACATAAAATCAATGCCAGCTGGCAATGATTTCTTTTCAAGGAGTTTTAGCACATTTGAATAAACTGGGATCACTGCGATATTTCTGTTCTCTACTTCGGTAAATTGAATTCAAACCCAACCCCGCACGCCTTCTCCAGCATTCTTAACTAGCTTGCCTGCCGGAGTTGATTCGTGAAGATTTCGCGGAGGCTTAACAGGAAGCTTTTTCAGAAGCTGCGCAGTAGGTTCCGCAGGCGGCTTCGCAGGCAGCTCAGCCTGGGGCTTGCTAGGACTTTTGCCTTTGCCTGCTGTAGTTTTATGAACTGGACGCTTGCCAGGAGGCCTTGCTGGACCTTTCCCTTTGAGCTCGACTGGAGGCTTGAGAGGACTTATCACTTTTTCTGGCTTCTTCTTGCCGCATGGCTTGCTGATGCCGGGATTCCTGACCTTGCTTGGTAGTTTACCCTTGCTGGGAGCCTTGACAGAATTATTCAAGGGGCTTTTGATAGGACCTTTTCCATTTGCTGGCTTCTTGGCTTTTCTGCGAGGCTTCCCTGGGACTTGAGCGGGAGCTCTGCCCTCGCTAGGAGGCTTTGAAGGGGCTTTAGTAGACGTCTTGACGGTAGTCTTTTTGCCTGGTGATTTGCCCTTGCTGGCAGGTTTCAGCGAAGGGTCAACGGGAACGTTCTCGTCGGTAAGAGGCCTCGCCGAGGGCTGAACGGGAATTTTGCTTGTGCGCGGCTTTTTGCCGCTGCTGGGAAGCTCCATCTGGAACTTTATGAGAGGTTTGCTCTTGACCAAGGTCTTGCTTTTGTCTTTGGACTTTCGTTTCACATCAGCGTTGTCCTTGGCAGGGGCCTTGATTGAGGGGCTGCTCTTCACGGGTGACTTTCCTTTGCCTTTTTTCGGTCGTTCCGGCGTCTGCTGTTGCGATGGCTGTGCCGGCTGCGGTTGTTGTGGCTGCACCGACCGTACCGCGGGAGTTGCTGGTGGCGTATATGCTACTGGCAGGGGGGCGCTTTGTGAGACGGGTCGTCCTTGGGCGTAACCTCCGTATTCTCCTGGGCTGGGGGCTGTACCAAGCCTCTCCGGGGATCCGTGATGCGACCAGAGACCGAGAAACTTGGCCTGGTCGGAGCCTGGTTCATGCTCGTAAAAGAGCCTGTCGTTGTTCCTATCGGGCTTTTTTCGTTTGCTCTTCGACGTTTTCTGTCACGGCCCGCCCTGTCTTATGGGGGTATGCTGCACATTCTCGGGACTGGAATGGTTGCGCCACTGCGGATCAAAGCCGGGAGGAAGGAGCGATGTCGATCCGGGAGTAATAAATGGCTTGGAATACTGGTCCTCCTTCTTTGGGCGCTTGCCATTCGCGTCAAGGCCGTTGGTGAGAGGGTACCGATTTCGATGTCGGGCTGCTGCTTTGATTTCACTGATGATGTATTCAGGTTGGTAGACCGCTTAAAATGGGATGTTTTGGTTAGCTTGCTTCTTCACTGACGTACGGCAGGGAAATCATGGTAGCTTGGTGCGTCTGCCAAGGAGATAGGCACTTACTTGGTTGATCCCCTGGATTCCGCCCTGGAACCTGCCATGGTTCAGTTGGTTGATTGTGGACGGTGAAGGAAGCGGGCGGCTGGGCGGGACCGGCAGTGGCGCTCGCAGCCTAGCAGCCGCCTAGTGGTTGCTGACCAGGACCCCACTGGGCCGGACGCGGGCTTCTGTGACGGTACTGTGGGCGGCGGGTAACAAAAAGACTGGCGAGCCAGGCGGTGGCCGGCAGAATGTTTGTCGCCCTCATGGCGGAGCACGGCCCCGAAAGGCACGAGAGGGGTTGCAAGGGAGGGATGACACAAGATGGGCAGATGCTGATCAAGAGAGAGACCACGAACCAGACCGGTGGAAAGGATGGTGGGCTGGATATTGGTAATCTATTGGGATCTACGAGAATTCTGGGCATCATGCTATAACAACGTTAGACCGTCGCTGGAACACTGAGAATTTCTGGATTTATGGCTATCGTCATGGCTGACAGACAAAAATTCGAAAACCTCAACAGCCCAGCTCTTTCGCTAGAAAGATCTAGTAAGTTGTGTCAATGTAGCTCAGGCTAACCACCGTATTCTGGACCTGCAATTAAAACTGTATAAATCGACATCATATGCTAACACCATAGTGCGCTGGAACATCACAGCACCTTCCAGGTTGTGAATCGTTCACCTATAATCACTATATTCGCCATTATTTTTCTGTAGACCAAAGCGTTTACGTCTTGGTTTGCTGAAGCGCTGCATGACAAGATTACTCCCCCTTGGCCTTTGACAACATCTCCTGGGTGTAGTCGGTTCCCACGCGGAACCACCAAGCACCAACAAGCATAGTAAGTCCTCCAACGACCACACAGGTGTAGTTCATGTTGGTAGGATCGATGGGCATGACGTAGGGGAACGAGAAGAAGACGATGGCGAAAACCAGCCAGCACACCGTGATAACGTTGACGATGGGCCCAATCCTGGGACCCATGTGGAACACTCCCTGTGATGAGGTAACGCAATGTTAGTCTCTGCATAGAAGGCGAAAGCAGGAAAGAAAATCTTCAAAGAGCCTGACAAATAAAGACGACATACCTTGTGCATGTTCCTCCGGCCGGTAAGCAGGTTCGTGACGATAGGGAACAGGTACGAGATGTTGTTGATGGTGACGGCGGTGCCCAGCAGCGAGTTGAAGGCGGTGGACGAGCCGAGGTACAGGCAGCCGAGGGCGGCGATGATTGCGGTGACGCAGAGCTGGGAGTTGAAGGGGATGCGCAGGTTCGGGTGGACGCGGGACCAGATGCGCGAGAAAGGCATGGCGCCGTCGCGCGAGAAGGCCCAGAAGATGCGGCCGGTGCTGAGCTGGGACGAGACGACACAGGGGCCCAGAGCGACGAAGAGGATGAAGGTCAGGCCAAAGGCGCCACCGGCCGACTGGGTTACCTGACGGAAGAGCTCTGCGAGCGGCAGGCCCGTGTTGTTGGTGGTGAGGGCGTCAAAGTCCTGGATCGAGAACATCAACGAGATGAGGTACGAGAGACCGGTGAAGCTGCGGCTGGCATTAGCATCGACGCTGGGCAAAACAGAGAAACGAATGCTTGCGAGGCATGGGGGAGTGTACATACAAGGCAATGGTCAGGGTGATTGCGATGGCCAGCGGGGCATTGCGGGAGGGCTGAGCAAAGCATCGTGGTTAGCAGATCTGGGCGCAGACAACAATTTCCCTCCTGAGGGGGGTCAGGGTCAGGCACATACGTTGGGCATCTCCTCGGTGATGTGAGTAACGCCGTCGAGTCCTCCAAGCGAGTACAGAGGGTTCACGAGCCCTGTGATGAAGGCAATGGGCTGGTTCTGCCAGCCCGTGTTGTTGATCCAGGTCTTGAAGACGAACTCGGGCGACTGGTGGGTCGGGGCGCAGGCGACGACGGAAACAAGAACAACGAGCCAGCCGATCTGCAGGTAGAAGAGGGAGAACTTGTTGAGGCCCGGGATGGCCTTGTTGCCGTACATGACAACGGCGGCGGTCAGCAGGTTGAGCCCCTGGTAGACGACAAAGGTCTGCCAGGCCTGGATGACGAGGTCGGGCATGTAGAGGGCGATCAGGGCCATGAGGATCTGGGCGTAGATGATGTTGGTCGAGGCCGTGGTGAAGATCCAGCCCAGGACCGAGAACCAGCCGGTGAAGAAGCTGAGCGGGCCCGTCATCTTCTTGGGCGCGACGGCCGCGATCCAGTGGTACATACCACCCTCGCTGGAGTCGGACGTTAGTTAGTCTAGCCGGCTCTTGCGGGAAACGCCCGCAGGATTTGGGTCTTGGAGGGGGTGGGATGGCAGCTGGCGGCTTACGTTGGGTAGCTGGACACAAACTCGGCCAGCGACGCGCCCAGGAAGCATTGCAGCACAGTGACGAGGATGAAGCCGTAGATGACGGCGCCGGGACCGCCGGCCCCGATCTCGGTGATGAGGCCGAGACCCAGACCGGTCCAGGAGATGGTGGTGGTCGACGCCAGGCCGATGAGACTGAGGGTGCTGAAGTGGCGGTGCAGCTCCTGCTTGTGGCCTGTTGGGAGTGTGCTCGTTTTGCATCAATAAAAGATTGGCTCCATGCTTTTTTGGGTGGTGTTTTGTTCCCAATGACCACGGATCCCCGTCGCCACTCACCCATCTCTGCCAGGCGCGCCTCGTCGGCGTTCATGGCCGCCTTCTCGAGCGCGACATCGTCGCTCCGCCTGGGGCTCGCGGACTGGACTACCTCGGCCGAGCCCATGGTGGATGCTGCTTTCTTTGCTCTGGGGCTGGAGACGCGGACGGTGGGAGCGAGCGGAACAAGGGACTCTCGCTGTCTCTGTCGTCTGTGTCTGTCTCTCTGTCTCGCTCTGTGTCCCAGGCAGGATCAGTGGCCACCACGAAAAGCAGCGGCGGCGGATGGACTGGGGAGGGCGGCCTCTTGAGCAACTTGGGCCGCCCGTTTTTCTGGGCCGAGGACGACGGGGTATGTCATTTAAGCAACGCCCGGCAACGGCGTGCCTATCGGGGGGGTCGCGCGCACCCCCACCTGACTCCTCCCCCGGAACGATAAGCGGAGATGTCGTACGGGGCGGCGCCAATCCCAGATGCAGACAGGAGCCTGCTCCCCTCGCGTGACGCTGCAAGGGCCGCTGCAGGGTTCCCCCGTGTTCGTATCTCGCCGGCCCCAGGAGTCGCGCCAGGGCCCTGCTATCTCTGTGGGGGGTTGACCCCAGGGGCACGTCGAGGCGCGCGGGCCGGCAAACGCCGGCAAACGCCGGACCGGTCGGGGCGGCGGGCACCTGGGCGAGGGGATCAGCAGGTAGAGGAGCTGTAGGGCGGGGGGACCAGGTGGCGAGTGCGAGTGGTTGGGGCCTGCACTGGTTTGTTTGGGTGGGCCGTTCGTCCTTTTTTGCAGTCTTCGGCCTTCTCGGCGCCCTGCCGACAAAACTCAATGCGGTCTGGGGGTGGCAGGGAAGGCGCCTCCTTCGCGGGGTTCCAGGCGACTGCCTCGCTCGCCGGCCCAAGCTGCGACGGTTGCATTCTGCGAGCCAAACAGCGAGGCAAGAACCGCGCTGTCGGGTGCTGTCACGAGACAACAGCCCACGTCGAGCGAGGCAGTGCCAGCCATTGGCCTCGCGAACAAGCTTCTCTGGTGGGTTCGGGGTCCGATGCCGAGAGGAGCCGCCGCCGCCTTGGTGCAGGCCAAGCTTTTTTTTTCTTTCGTTTGTTAAGATGCTCTACCTGGACTTCTGGCGCCCCTTCCACCAACCCCACCCCACCATTTGCAGCACCGACGAGCATCAATTACCGTGGATCCGACATGAAGCCATCCGCCGGGGCCTTGCAAAGAGAGCAGCATTGGTTGCCATCATACACGGGCAAAGTCATCGTGAAGCCTCAAATATCTATCTTGTCTAGGATATATACATAACCATTTTTTTTAAAAAAAAAAAAAAAAAATGAAATTGCGATGAGCACCAAACTCCGCACTCTCGTTACACGTTTCCCGCTTCCAGCAGGGCAGCTCACGGTCCTAAATCTCGGCCATGTAGAGTCGACCCTCGAATGAGCGCAGCTTTGTGGACCCGTCATCCACCCCGACATCCTCGTACGTCGACGTCACGAGCTTGAGAGGCCTGCCCGCCAGCTCCTTGGGGACCTTGGCCTCCACCGGCTCGGCCGTGAAGTTGAGCATGACCAGCGCCGTCTTTTGCCCGCTGTGCTTGGTGTACACAAAGGTGTCGAGGTTTTCCACGTCGTCGACCTCGCAGTCGCCGTAGACGAGCACGTCGGCGTGCTTCCTCCGCAGCCCCAGCGCCCTGCGCCAGAACCCGAGCACGCTCGCCGGGTCGCCTTCCTGGGCCGCCACGTTGATCTCGGCCGCCAGGTCGTGCGCGCGCATCCACGTCGCCGGGTTGGTCGAGAAGCCGCCCTGCGGCGACGCGTCCCAGCTCATGGGCACGCGCGCGTGGTCGCGCGCCAGGTGCTGTAGGCTGCCCCTCGCGGCCGCCAGCGCCGCCTCCTCGCCCGCCGTGCCCGCCGCCTTGGCCTGGACCTCGCGGTAGTAGTTGCCCGACTCGATGTCCTTGTACTCGTCCATGGGCCAGTCGGCCGGCATGTTGACCATGCCGATCTCCTGGCCCTGGTACACAAAGAGCGTGCCCGAGAGCGTGCAGGTGAGCAGCGAGAGCAGCTTGCCCGACTGCACCCGGTGGGCGGGCGCGTCCGAGGCGAAGCGGCTGATGGACCGCGCCTGGTCGTGGTTCTCGAGGAAGCTGGTCGTCCAGGCGTCGGTGCCGGTGATGAGAGACTGGGTCCGCAGCACTCTGCGCTTGAACTCTGGCAGAGTCCAGTTGAACGGTTTCGTGTCGTACTTGACGTCGGGTCCAAAGCCTGTGGTTTCTAAGGGTCAGCGAGTGTCGAAAGTGAAGGCAGAAAAAGAAGGAAAGAAGAAAAAAGAAACTAACCGCAGTCGACCACGTCAAACTGAAAAACCATGTCCAGCTTCTTCTCGGCCGCAGACACGTACTTGAGCACCCGCCCGAGGTCCGGGGTGTGCGGCAGCTCGCCCACCGTCATGGTGTCGTAGCCCTCCATGACGGCGTTCATCTCGTCCAGGTACTCAAACATCCTCGGCCCGTTGCAGTAGTGGCCCGAGGCGAACTGCCACTCCTGCGCCGGGTTGACGACGGGCGCGTCGGGCAGCCCGGGTACCTTTGAGTACATGTTTACCGTGTCGATGCGGAACCCGTCGACCCCGCGGCGCAGCCACGACTCGACGGCCGAGGCGTAGATGGCCCGCCGCGTCTCCGGGTTCTCCCAGTTGAGGTCGGGCTGCTCGCGCGCAAACAGGTGCAGGTAGTACTCCTGCGACGGCTCGTCCCACTCCCACACGCTGCCGCTGAAGTAGGACCGCCAGTTGTTGGGCGGCAGCCGCTCACCGCCGGGCCCGCGCCGCGCCGGCCGCCAGATGTACCAGTCGCGCTTGGGGCTGTCCCTCGAGGCGCGCGACTCGCGGAACCAGGCGTGCTGGTCCGACGTGTGGTTGATGACGAGGTCGAGGATGATGCGCATGCCGCGCGCGTGGCAGCCGTCGATGAGCGTCTGCATGTCCTGCATCGTGCCGTAGGGCGCGTACACCTCCTCGTAGTTGCGAATGTCGTAGCCCAGGTCCACCTGCGGGCTGTCGTACCTATAGCACCAACCCCTTGCGTGTTAGCCGCGAGAGGTTTTCCCGGGGCGACACACACACACACAAGGGGCAAGGACGGCTTACATGGGGCAGACCCAGATGACGGTTGCGCCCAGGGACTTGATGTGGTCCAGCTTCTCTATGATGCCGGGCAGGTCGCCGATGCCATCTCCGTTGGTATCTTTGAAGCTGGCGGGGTACACCTGGAGAAGCACAGAGGTTGGTGTATTAGCGTTGCTGGCCGTGACTCGCCGTGAAGAGATGGCTTCAAGGGGGACTGCCGACCTGGTAGACGACCGCCTCCTTCCACCACTTCTTGGCGTGCGGCTGAGATGGAGTAATGACAGTCATTATGAGAGAGTAGGATAGTAGGATGAAGAGAAACGAAGAAAAAAAGTCTAATGGACAAGTCAGATTCGTCACTGTCACTCTAGCCAGGTCAGAAAGAGAACAATGCGCACGAAATAAACAATAAGCATACCCAGCCTGGCGGTAAAGCCCCAGCGAGGACGACTTATATACCCCACGACTTGTAAGTCCCATGTGCTCCCCGCCGCATCAGGGGATCACCGCCGGCTGCCGGTCCACAGGTTGAGCGTTTAAGCGGCCGCGCGTGGTACAGTGGCACAGGGTTGACCCCAGGCTCAGGCGGCGGGTCACCCCGTCGTTGGCTCGACCTCGGACCGACATGGGCAGGCTCCCTGATTGGACCATTCTCGGACCGAGAGAAGCGTCCCAAGAAACCAAGACGCTAGCCAGCCTGGGCCTTCAGCTCGCGTCGTGTGAGTGCGCGCGGGTGCAGAAAATGCGGGGTGGCCGGCATTCAAGTCGGCCAAATC
>PYSQ01000057.1:34490-100395 GCA_003049435.1 Nakataea oryzae | reverse complement strand
ATGGAAGACCGCAGAAGGACGTTTAGGGGAAAAGGGGGGGGGGGCGGGTCTTGACTCGCATCGCCCAAGCCATCCGTTTTTCCAAGATTCTGGCCCTGTGCCGTGCTGCAGGCGGCAGATGCCGGCAACATCACAGCGTGCGTCCATGGGCAGGAGCGCGATGCAAGCAAGCAGCACGGCAGGGAGCCACGCGCGGGACCAGAAAGCCGCCCTCCTGCATTAGAGAGGCACGTCGAAGGGCTGGGAGAAGCCAGGCCAGCAAGAACCGGATGGTTTGGGACAGTGCCAGGTCTTGCGTGTTGCCTGCTATTCACACACGGGCCTCGGACGCCCCAACTGAGCGGCCACCAGGCGGGGCAGGTGGCCCGCCCGTACCCAGCCTTTTTTTTCGCTTTGCAGGCTGCGGCGGTCGAGCCCAGCTTGCGGGCTGCCCCCTCTCGGAAGTGCCACCACGCAGGCGGCCGGGTACGCCCTGCTTGGTGCCACCCCCCTGCTCGTGCCTGCACCAGGCCCCAAGGGTCCCCGGGGCTGTGGCTGCGCACCTGGCTCGTATCGCCCGCCGGACAGAAAGCAAACTCCATTTGCAACTCTGGTTGACTTCATCGCTCCAAGCAGTCGCCCGCAAAGAACCAAGACCGTTGGATGCGCCATTGTAAAGCCTCCCGGGACCAAAGCTTCGTCGCGAGGCTGTGATTCCGTCATCTGGCCCGTTTTCTCTTGTTCCAACTCTTCAGTCTTTGAGACCACGCTCGTTATTCCCGACTCTTCTCTTCCCACGCTCGTTTCACGCGCACCAACCTGTCAGGGGCCGTCTGCTAGTGGCGCCCAATAGAAGCGAGGTCAAGCATAATTGTAATAGGGGTTCGGAATCCGCTCGTGTCCCACGGTGCACGGCGCTCGGGTTTTTTTCCCCGTCGAGCTGCCATCCTCCAACGCAGGCACCCGGATCAGAAAACTCACCTTGTTGGCTGCCAGTTTCCTTCGTGGACCAGCCCGGAGCCCACGTTGTCGCCATTTCGTTCGTTTTGGCGCCGCGTCCTCGCCCCGAAACCGCGCTCAAGACTCAACCCCTAAACAAAGCGGTTCACCTAGACCCCCCCAGCACGACCAGAGGTCATCCAAGAGAAGCGACAGCAGCAAGGCCCGCGTAGGCCTCCATCTGCCGTCCCGAGGCCTCCTCGCCGCCCCGATTGGCGGCCGGCCACGATGACGCTCAACCTACCTCCGGGTGGAGGCAACGGAGGGGCCCATACCCAGCCGTCCTTGCCCTCGCTGCCAGCCCATCTCCAGTCCGACACGCACCTCACCGGGCACCTTGCGAGCCGCTTCCATGTCAGCATTCCGACCGCCCGCCTGTCCTCCCACGCCTTCATTTCCATCAACACCTACAGCTCCTCGTCAAAGGGGCCCGATGGCGGCAAGACGGGAAGTGCCCACGGCGAGGCCGAGGACATGGCCGACCGGGCATTCCTGCGACTCGGCCACCGCTCCGAGAACCAGGCCGTCCTTTTCCTGTGAGTCTTCTGCCTGCGCTCGTTTTGGTCGACCGCAAAGGTACGCTCGAATCAAGCCTACTAACGTCGCATGTTTGAAAAGTGGTGAATCTGGCTCAGGAAAGACAACCATCCGCTCTCACCTCCTCACAGCCCTCCTGAACAAATCGTCGACTCCCTTGTCTACCAAGGTGTCACTTGCCGCATACGTGTTCGATACACTCACCACGACGAAAACTGCGACGACCCCCACGGCCTCCAAGGCCGGTCTCTTCTACGAGCTACAGTACGACACAGCGTCCTCGACCAGCCCACTCCTGATCGGTGGTAAACTCCTGGACCATCGCCTGGAGAGGAGCAGGATCACCGATGTGCCTACGGGCGAGCGCAACTTCCATGTGCTCTACTACATCCTTGCAGGCACCAGCGAGGCCGAGAAGCAGCACCTTGGCTTTGATCAACCCAGCGGCGCGGCAACCAGGAGGTGGAGGTACCTGGGTCACCCGACCCAGCTCAAAGTTGGCATCAACGATGCCGAGGGCTTCCAGCTGTTCAAGACGGCTCTTCGCAAGCTCGAGTTTCCCCGCAGCGAGATCGCCGAGATTTGTCAGATCCTTGCTAGTATCCTCCACATCGGCCAGCTCGAGTTTGAGACTTCATCCAACACAACGGTTGCCGGTGACGAAAGCGGAGGGTTCTCGCACGAGGGTGCGCAGGTGTCGACTGTTGCCAAGAACAAGGATGTCCTTAGCATCGTTGCCGCCTTTCTGGGTGTGAGCGCCAGCGAGTTGCAGACCACCCTGGGCTACAAGACCAAGATCATCCACAAGGAGAGGGTTACCGTCATGCTCGACCCGGCTGGAGCACGCAACAATGCCAATGAGCTGGCGCGTACTCTCTACTCGCTCTTGGTGGCCTACGTTGTGGAAACCATCAACCAGAAGATCTGTGCCCCCGAGGAGGCGATCGCCAACACGATCTCGATCATCGACTTCCCCGGATTTTCCCAGCAGAGCTCAACCCAGTCGGCGCTGGATCTACTGCTGAACAATGCTGCGGCTGAGTCCATGTACAACATCACGCTGCAGAACTTCTTCGACCGCAAGGCCGATCTGCTCGAGACCGAAGAGGTGAGCGTACCACCGACAAGCTACTTTGACAACTCGGACGCCGTTAAGGGCCTGCTAAAGCCCGGAAACGGTCTTCTCAGCATCCTTGACGACCAGACCAGGCGCCACCGCACCGACATTCAGCTGCTGGAGAGTCTGCGGAAGCGATTCGAGGGCAAAAACCCGGCCATCGTCGTCAGTTCCTCGACGGCCAAGCTTCCTGGAAGCAACTTCCTCTCGGAGAACAAGGCCGCCTCTTTCACCGTCAGGCACTTTGCCGGCGAGGTCGAGTACCCGGTCAAGGGTCTCGTCGAGGAGAACGGCGAGGTCATTTCGGGCGATCTTCTCAACCTGGTCAACTCTTCCAAGAGCGAGTTCATTGCTCGCTTGTTCGGACAGGAGGCGCTTCAGACAGTTGTGCACCCCCAGGAGCGGACCACGGTCATGCAGGCGTCTGTAAGCTCCAAGCCGATGCGAGCGCCCAGTGTTATGTCCCGCAAGGTCAGGCCCGGCACCGCGAGGACCGCCCGCAACCGGCAGGAATCTGTTTCCCGCGCCCAGCCCTCCATGGATGACATTGCTAGCGAGGCTGGCGACTCCCGCAGGGCAACCAGCACAGGCAAACAGACAGAGCAAGGTGCCACAGGCCAGTTCCTCGCGTCTCTTGAGAACCTGAACAAGGCTTTCACGGCGCCCAACACCAACGCCTACTTTGTCTTCTGTCTTAAGCCCAACGATAGGCGGATTGCCAACCAGTTCGACAGCAAATGCGTGCGGACGCAGGTGCAGACGTTTGGCATAGCCGAGATCAGCCAGAGGATCCGCTCGGCTGATTTCAGCGTGTTCCTACCGTTCGGCGAGTTTCTCGGCCTCGCTGACGCCGATACTATGCTTGTCGGCAGCGAGCGTGAGAAGGTGGAGTTGGTTGTCGACGAGAAGCGCTGGCCCATTAACGAGGTCCAGATCGGATCCACTGGCGTCTTCCTCAGCGAGCGCTGCTGGATGGAGATTGCGCAGCTGAGCGATGCGACATCTGTCTCTGCCCGCTTCGCTGCGACTGGCGGATCTGCCGATGGCACGCCGCACGGTGAGCTGCCGTTCGGGGCCTCCAAGGAGCGGCTGCTAGCCGTGGGAGCCTCACCCTTCAACAGCGACAAGGCCAAGTCGGGCTATTTCGGCAGCAACGACGTGGACGCGCGGTCCGACGCCGGAGTCTCGGCCTTTGGAGGAGGCGACATGTTCAAGAACCTGGACACGCGTGAGCAGATGGCAGAGCGCGGAAACGAAAAGTCCCTGGTTGAGGTCGATGAGTACAAGGACAGCCCCAGCCGTAAGCGCTGGGTGTTCGTGACATACTTGCTCACGTTTTGGGTGCCCGAGTTCTTGATTCGCAAGCTCGGAAAGATGCCCCGCAAGGATGTGCGCATGGCCTGGCGAGAAAAGCTCGCCATCAACATCATCATTTGGCTCAGCTGCATGATTGCGGTCTTCTTCGTCGTCTTCTTTCCCCTGCTGGTGTGTCCTACACAGAACGTGTTCAGCGGCCAGGAGCTCTCTTCTTTCAATGGCAAGGACGGCAAGGGCGCGTACGCCGCCATCCGCGGCCAGGTCTTCGACATCGGCACGTTCGCCCCCCGCCACTACCCCCGCCTCGTCACGACAAAGAGCATCCTCGACTACGCCGGAATGGACATCACAGGCCTGTTCCCGATCCAGGTCAGCGCTCTGTGCGCCGGCACTACTGGTTCGGTCAACCCCGCCGTCCCCCTGGACTACAAGGACTCCAACCAAACCGAGGCGCCGCTCCTCATCCCCAAGGTCGATCGCAACGCCAAGTACCACGACTTCCGCTACTCTACCAACGACAGCCGACCTGACTGGTTCGCCCAGCAGATGATCATGCTCAAGTCGACTTATAAAAAGGGAAACATCGGCTACTCGGCCCAGTACGTCAAGACGCTGGGCGACAAGCAGCAGTCTATCGCAATCCTCAACAACCGTGTTTACGACATGACCAAGTACATCCAAGGCGGGCGAGACTTCCAGCCCGCGCCAGGGGAGCCGAAGCCGACCGACCAGAGCCTTCTTAACTTCATGGACCAGGGCGTTGTGTCGCTGTTCCAGCAGCGCAACGGCGAAGACATTACCCAGTTCTGGACCCAGCTCAACATGGACGCCGGGCTTAGAAGCCGCATGCAACTCTGCCTCGACAACCTCTTCTATGTCGGTGACCTTGATACGCGCAGCTCTATCCGCTGTCAGTTTGCCGAGTACTTCATCCTGGCTATCACCATCATCCTCTGCTCCATCATCGGCTTCAAGTTCTTGGCTGCCCTCCAGTTCGGCACCAAGAACATGCCCGAGAACCTGGACAAGTTCGTCATGTGCCAGATCCCGGCCTATACCGAGGACGAGGATTCGCTCCGCCGTGCCATCGACTCGGCCGCCCGCATGCACTACGATGACAAGCGCAAGCTCCTCGTTGTCGTCTGCGACGGCATGATTATTGGACAGGGCAACGACAGGCCCACCCCGCGCATCGTGCTTGACATTCTTGGCGTGTCCGAAACTGTGGACCCTGAGCCGCTGAGCTTCGAGTCCCTCGGCGAGGGTCTGAAGCAGCACAACATGGGCAAGGTCTACTCTGGTCTCTACGAGGTGCAAGGCCACATTGTGCCCTTCCTGGTCGTCGTCAAGGTTGGCAAGCCGTCTGAGGTTTCGCGTCCCGGTAACCGTGGCAAGCGTGACTCCCAGATGATCATCATGCGCTTCCTCAACCGCGTGCACTACAACCTCGCCATGAGCCCCCTGGAGCTCGAGATGTACCACCAAATCCGCAACATTATTGGCGTCAACCCGACATTCTACGAGTACATGCTCCAAATTGACGCCGATACGGTTGTTGCGGCCGACTCGGCCACGCGCATGGTCTCGGCCTTCCTCGATGACACTCGCCTCATCGCCGTCTGCGGTGAGACGTCGCTCACCAACGCCAAATCCTCATTCATCACCATGATCCAGGTGTACGAATACTACATTTCGCATAATCTGTCCAAGGCCTTCGAGTCGCTCTTCGGCTCCGTCACCTGTCTGCCCGGTTGTTTCTCCATGTACCGCATCCGCGCCGCCGAGACTGGCAAGCCGCTTTTCGTGTCGCGCGAGATCGTCGAGTCGTACGCCACCATCCGTGTCGACACGCTGCACATGAAGAACCTGCTGCACCTGGGTGAGGATCGTTACCTCACGACCCTGCTGCTCAAGTACCACAACAAGTACAAGACCAAATATCTCAACCGCGCCCACGCCTGGACCATTGCGCCCGATGACTGGAAGGTCTTCCTCTCGCAGCGACGTCGCTGGATCAACTCTACGGTTCACAACCTGATGGAGCTTATGCCTATGGGTCAGCTTTGCGGCTTCTGCTGTTTCTCCATGCGCTTTGTTGTTTTCATCGACCTCCTTTCGACGATCGTTCAGCCCGTTACTGTCGCTTACATCGTCTACCTGATTGTGCGCCTGGTTTTGTTCCCCAGCCTGGTGCCTATCGTGGCCTTCATTCTGCTCGCTGCCGTCTACGGTCTCCAAGCCATCATCTTCATCATGCGCCGCAAGTGGGAAATGATCGGGTGGATGGTTCTCTACATTATCGCCATGCCCATCTTCTCGTTTGGCCTGCCGCTGTATGCCTTCTGGCACATGGACGACTTCAACTGGGGTAACACGCGTGTCGTGGCCGGCGAGTCGGGCAAGAAGGTGGTTGTCACGGACGAGGGCAAGTTCGACCCGGCGTCGATCCCGCGCAAGAAGTGGGAGGAGTACCAGGGCGAGCTTTGGGACGCGCAGACGGCCCGCGACGACACGCGCTCCGAAGCCTCTGGCTTCTCGTACGCCACCAAGGCGCCAGTTGCTGTGTCCGAGTACGGCATTCCCATGCACGGCACCCCCTACCTCGGCGCGGGCGGCATGTACCCGCCCAGCCGGCCCGGCAGCACTACGGGCTTCGCCTACGAGCCCAAGGGCACGCCTCCGGTCCCGCACATGTCGCACATGCAACATGCGGGCAGCCGCATGTCGCTTGCCGCGTCGGAGATGATGATGCCCAACAACCGTCACAGCCAGTTTGGCGGCTCGCAGTTCTTCCAGTCGGGCAACGAGGTGGAGATGGCAAACTTGGCCGGCCTCCCGTCAGACGACGCGATTCTGGCCGAGATCCGCGAGATCCTCCGCACGGCGGATCTGATGACGGTGACCAAGAAGGGCATCAAGCAGGAGCTCGAGAGGCGATTCGGTGTTCCGCTCGAGGCGAAGAGGGCGTACATTAACAGTGGTATGTTTTGGCAACGCTCATTCTCAACCGTCCCCCTTTGTTTGTGCCCGCTAACCTGGTATCTTTTTTTTTCTCTCACCTATAGCTACCGAGGCTCTCCTGTCAGGACAGCTGTAGAAAAGTTTCCGACGCCTCCGAAAACGCACGTTGAAGCCGATGTCTTGGTTTGGTTTTTGTTCTCCCGCGATCTCATTTTTCCTTGGGAGGGGCATGCCAGCTTCCAGTGTATCTTTGGTTGGTAATCGGTCTTGTTTTTTCCTGCCTATTTCGTTGTTGTCTAGATTGGTTTCCTGCGAAGTCTATCCTTGATTATTCGAGCTTGCACTTCCCAAAATATCGTGATATATAATACAGCTTCCTGCAGCATAGCTTGTTCTTTGGTCTGTTACGGGCGAGCGCTTGCAATGAGACAAAAAAAGATGCGCCTTGTGTCACGATTTGCAACTGCGCCTTGTCGACCCGTACATTGTTCACATTCTACCGCATCTACTGCAAACATGGTTGTTTTCTTGTTCGCACCCGGCCCAGGCCCTGTCAGGCTAAGCGGTGTCTTGCCCAATTGAGCCGAGGTTTCCGGTGCGGGGAATATTCAGCTAGCCTATGTACGATGCAAGATCTCCATTTGGATGCCTCGGTGCTTAACCTAGCATGTCCCTGCCAGTCATCGGTGAGATTTGTCCCCCTGGGCGTTTGATTATGGACAGGCAGTCACTCAACAACCTCGCCCAAACTTTGCACTGAAACACCAACCCATATCAGTACTGCTCTCCGCATCATCTCGTCTTCCACCCAGGTCCAGTCTAGATAGGAGAAAGAGTTTCCGACAGTAGCGAGGATGCCACTTCAGCTGAGGGTTAAAAAAACCGATGGGAAGCCTGGAAAGGTCTACTACCCGTAAGCAACAAGGCCCCTTTTTGTCCTGGGCACGCATATCGCCTTGTAACGGTTATATTGCATAATTTGTGTTTTTTTTCTTTTTCCTGTTTTCCACACGACCATCCGCAAAAGTCCCAGCACACGGCTGACTCTTCCCCGGCCATGGCGCCATCACCAGCCTGGAGGTCAAGGATGTTCCCATGCCAGTGCCCGGCCCGGGCGAGGTGCTGGTGCGCATCAAGGCGGCGGCGCTCAACCACCGGGACCACTTCATCCGCCAGCACCTGTACCCTGCCATATCCTTTGACGCGCCCATGCTGGCCGACGGCTGCGGCGTCGTGACGGCCGTGGGGCCCGAGGCGTCGGCCCGGGCCCTCTCGCTGCTCGGCAAGGCGGTGCTGCTCACGCCGTCGCGCGGCTGGGCGGTGGACCCGGACGGGCCCGAGGACCCGGCCCGGTTCGCCGTAACGGGCTCGTCGCTGCTCTGCCAGGACTCGGGCTGCGCGGCCGAGTTTGCGGCCGTGCCCGAGGCCGAGGTCGAGCCCGCGCCCGAGCACCTGTCGGCCGTCGAGGGCGCGGCGCTGCCCGTCGTCGGGCTGACGGCGTGGCGCGCCCTCGTCACAAAGGCCGGGGTGTCGCCGGTGCGGCCCGGCGGGGCCCGCAAGAACGTCCTGATCACGGGCATCGGCGGCGGCGTGGCGCTGGCGGCCCTCCAGCTGGCCGTGGCCATGGGCTGTCGCGCCTTCGTGACGAGCGGAGACCCGGCCAAGATCGAGCGCGCCGTGCGTGAGCAGGGCGCCGCCGCCGGCGTGTGCTACAGGGAGGCCGACTGGGACGCGCGGCTGGCGGCGCTGCTGCCGGCGGACCGGCCCTTTGTCGACGCCGTCGTCGACGGTGCGGGCGGCGACGTGGTCAGGCGCTCGCTGCGGCTGCTCAAGGCCGGCGGCGTCATCTCGAGCTACGGCATGACCGTGTCGCCGAGGATGGACTGGCTCATGCCCGCCGTTCTCCGGCAGGTCGAGCTGCGCGGCACCACCATGGGGTCGCGCGCAGAGTTCGCCGCCATGGTCGCCTTTGTGCGCGAGCACCGCATCGTGCCCGTCGTCAGCCGCGTCGTGCGCGGGCTCGACAACCTCGACGGCATCGAGGGCCTCTTCAACGACCTCAAGGCGGGGAGGCAGTTTGGCAAGCTCGTCATCGAGATTGCCGCCGACGGTGACGACGGCACAGAACACGACGCCGCCAAGTCCCCTGCGAAGCTGTAGTGAGCTATGCAACGGCTGCGCGACTACTTTGCTTTCTCTGTTCTCATGCAGTCTTGTGTATGGACAAGGGACTACGCATGATCGCCATAGTTTTCTGCGCAGCTAGGGGGAAAAAAGACAGGAAAAAAAAAAGCCTCCAGCTATGTACAAAAACACCTGTTTTATGCACCAGAGGAGGGATAATTACTCTCTCCATTTGCCTAGTTTTGTCTTCCATGCATATCGCACCACATAACGTGACCAAGAGATTTTATAAAAAGAGAACATAAATGGTCCGTTCCTCTTTAGTTCTCCATCGCATCGCCGCCGTGGATCCCTGCTGGTAACCTCCCCTCGTTCAACTCCTTTTCAAGCCTCAGGATCTCGTCCAGGCTCTCTGCCGTCTTGATGCGCTCCTGCAGCTTCTTGCGCTCATCGTCCGTCAGCTTCACCCGAGCGAGCTTGGAGGTGGGCGCGGACGAGTCGGCCTTGGAAACTGCCGCCGCGGCGCCTGTCTTGGACTTCAATCCCTTTATCTGTGCGTCGGAGAGTATCAAAGTTAGGCCATGGCGGCATAAAAAGACACTGTAGCTACTGGGTGTGACCGGCGCGTTTCCTACCTTAATAGCCAGTTCCGTCGGCTCTTCTGCCGTCCCAAACAGCGACGCAGCATGCTCCCGCTCTGCCAGCTTGACCTTTTGGTAATCAAGGAACCTCACGCCAGGACATGTCCACAGGACCCAGTAGCGGTAGTTCTATACAGGGACGCGTGCCATGCACACGAGTTAGACCAGCACGCGCAGGTGTCGAGGTGTGTGGGTATGCAGCCATCCCAGGGCGCTGTCTGCATGGACTAGACGCACCTCCTTCTTGGTAACAGGGTTGTCGATCAGGACCAGATGGGTAAGGCGCTTGAAGCCAGCGAGGGGGTCGAGGTCCGCGAGCTCAGCAATGCTGTTGGAGGCCAGCACCAGGTTGGTGAGGTTAGGGATCGCGTTGGGCAGCGAGGGCTGGATGCTCACGACGCGATTCCGGGCGAGCAGCAGCGTCTGGATTCGGGGCGACAGCGGGAAGTTGCCCAGGGTCGCGATGTCGTTGTCGGTGAAGTCTATGGCATCTTGCGGCTGTCGGTCGAGCGGGCAGTCAGTCGCGCGCCCCCAGCATGGAGAGGGCAGTCCAAGGCGGGAGGGAGGGGAAAAAACACAAAAGGTACTGACACCAGCAACGCCCAGATTCTCAATGGCCGGGATTCGATGTCCTACAAGGCGAACAGTTCCCCCAAGAGAAAGAGCGGGTTCGATATCAATTCTGCCCCATGGTCAAAGTGTAGTATCTGCCCTTTTCGTGCCACATACCTCGAAGGTCGAGCTCCCGCTCCTTCAGAGGGTTGATGTAGGAGAGAGAGTTGTTGATTAGGTCGGCGGTCAGCCTCATGGCGGCGGTCGCTGTGCGCGTGCTGTTTTACCTTGGCGTGCGGTCGTCGGTCGGTCCGGTCGTGTCTGCCAGCTCGGTCTGGGCCGGGGATCCAGGCAAAATGGTCGCGTCGCGAGGCTGCCGCGGTCTGCAGAAATTCCCACCGTTGCGAGGCTGCTTGCTGCTTAGGCGGGAGGTCTCAATTCTGTCGCGTGGGGGTGGGTGTGTACAGTGTGCCTGGACAGTGCGTGTTTGTCACGGTACGTTGGCGGGCTGCAAGACCGCCATCTTTGCTGGAGCATCCAGGAAACTCGCATATTTTCATCGTCACGACAGCGGCGACGCATGTCTAGTTATGTAGGTATCCAGCCATGTGCGGAACTAGACAATAGGGATCTAAAGGGTATCAACGTAAACAAGTACAACTGCCCAGGCAGCAGCATCCCCGCAGCATCCACCCATCTATCCAAGCAGGAGGGCATAACGAAAAGCAACCCGGGATCCGACGCATTCGCTTCACCTCTGATCGGGGTCCAGATTCCCAAGCAGTGGGATGTCGTCCTCTTCGTCGTCCTTCTCTATCGGCGGCGCCACCGTGCCGTCGGCCTGCGGGATCGGCGGCTCATAGTCGCTCCGGCCGCTCTCGGCCTCGGAGATGGCATCGACATCGGCATCAACGACGTCGCGGTCTCCGTCGCTGTCCGTCGACCCTTCGTCCTTGCGGCCGATGATGACGTTTCCCGCCACCAACATCGAGGCGCCAAGCCACCATAGCGGCGGCAGCGACTCGGAGAAGATGACGAGTCCCAGCAAGGCCGTCAGCACAAAGTTGGCCGACGTGTTCATGATGGACACTTGCGTCGTCGAGTGGCCGCGGGAGAGGGCTTGGGTGAAGAGCGTCCACATCTGACCGCCACACAGCATTAGTACCTGGCGCACCTAGCGTCCATCGTATGCCTGTGTTGGTGATGCGGGGGGGGAGAGCCGCGCGAGCAGCCACGCAGGCTAAAGACAAAAAGAGCACAAGCACAGAAAGCCCTCTGTTCCTTTGTGGTGGGGAGCGGGAGGGGCAAGGACGAGGGCGGGTTTCCCGAATTGGAAAGCATCAGTCCTTACCACTCCATTAAATGCAAGATTAAGGCCGAAAAAGGTCTGGGCGCATGTGATGTGGCATGTCAGAATTTATTGCACATCGGTGGCGCTCTTCTCGGATTCCTCTTTGTTCCGAAGCCCACTCGATTCGGGTTTCACGCCCGCGATGCGCCGCTAGGAGGATAGACGACGTGAGGGGAGAGACGACGGCAACTCACAGCACGCACGACAAACTCAACAGCTCCCTCGGCTGTCGACAGGCCCAGAAAGGCCGCCATCTGATGCGACAGGCTTGTGGTGAGTTCCGTGGTCGTTCTGCCGTCGATTAAGAGTCGTTGTAAGTGCTATCCAGGGTGACAACCAAAAGGCCCGGCAACACTAGCTAACAGACACAGATCAAGCCAGAGGCCGGGCCACGGCGGTGCCCTTGGGCGGCAAGCGCAGCATCAGGGAAGGGAACCCGACTCACAGCTTGGCCATGACGCCGTTCAGAGCAGCGCAAGTGCCGCTCGCGATGGCGAAGATGACCCATTGGTTCCTCTGACTCCAGGTCATCGTCTTGGTGCTCGCTGCCGAGCCCGACTCGTCTGTCGTCTCTCGGCCCGCCCCTCCAAGAAGTGGGCTATTTTCCGAGGCCAGTGAGGATTCCATCTTTCCTTTATGCTCGTGGCGCCGATGTACCGCCGCCGCGTCAGCTCCAGTGCTACTTGAGGTATCGGGACCCTTGCTACAGCTGCTCGGCCTTCCAGAGATCACTGCCGGCTCCCGTTGCTCCTCGCCGGATGTGGGTGTGGATGTGGAGGGGGCGTCAGGGGCTAGGGCGGATGATGGATTCCTCTGCTGCTGGCGCTTGCGCAGCATTTTGGGCGGAAGAAAGAAAAGACAGCAAGGCGCGCGAGAGAATAGCGAGGGTGTGGGCCAGCAAGGACACAGGCAGAAGCAGGGAATGGACAATGACCGCGCGCAGTCAGCAGCAGGCTAAGGGGGTGGTGGAGGCGTGACTTGTCGAGACTCAGCCTGGCGGTGCACAATAAAGACATAAAAAAACCCGCCTCATGGACTGCTGATCCGTGTTTGCCAGCGACTCGTTTGAAACAAGTCAATGCCCGTGGGCTGCTGGGCCACGCGCCAGCTTCGCAGCCGCTCGTTGGCCCCTCCCCCTGTCCCCGTTCCGCGCTAGCCCCGTAACGTGTGGCAGCGCCGGTTTGGGCATGCGACCGGCACTGCCAAGCTGGCCAGGCGGTCCGACAAGGGGCGGTCCGGGCACTGGCACGCTGGGGCAGCCTTGTGGCTGCCCACTCCTGCTATTCTCGGTCTTCCGCCTTAGCACTGCGCCAGACCAAGCCCGACAGGTGTGGCGCAACAGAGGCCGAAGCTATCGCTGCAGGTATTCTGCAACGAAATCATTTTATTCTCAGCAACCGGAAGGATGCACAGCGACGCGAATGGCGAAAGCCTGCACGCGAGCGGCCACTGGCTTTATTGAAAGATCTGCCCGTGCTTGGACGACTAAATGTTTAGTGGTTTGGTCGAGGAACACAGGCTTGGGAAACATGGTACTGATCGATACTCTCGAGGTATGATGAAATCACACTTGCTTGATTCTTACACTACCGGCCTAAGATCTTGCTGGGCTTGATGATGGGATATTTCTCGCTGTGCTCCAGCCTTCGCAAAGCGAAGGAACGGATTCGGCACTGTCCTCTCCCAAATCCCCGCCAATTCCGTGTTACCCTCAAAATGCCCAATCTACAGTAGCAGGCAAAACAGCTAGCAATGCCTAGCGATACAGATTTATTCGTCACTACTTTGCGCCCATCGCCCAGGATCCTGTTCAACGCCTGCATTGCCCATTTTGTTGCCTTCTAGTATGTGGCATCGGCTCATCCTCGCCCGGTCTAGATCATCAACTTCTTAAATAGCATATGCTGCCGAGATAACAATAAAATGGGCTGTGATCACAACGGCGTCTGCATGTCTCTTGGGGTCGAAGTCGTGAACCATGGCGGGTTTCGCCCTCCTGAAATCCGATGACAATCTGAACAAACCCCGTGACTATCATACCACGCTTTCCGCCCCTGCCAAGGTGTAACTAGAGCTGGTTTACTGTTCTAGGTTTGATGGTTGTTATTTATATCTGCTATTCCAGGAACTAGCCAATGATAGCAAGACGTTTCACATCTGGTACTTCCTTTCACTACGACTGTGGCTGACGAAAATGCATCAAACTCAATCTTAATATATGTGATCGTTCTAATGTGCATTCTGGTATCTTCATATTGTTGGATAGACCCATACGACAAGCATGCCCAAACTCCGTTTCGTGTAAATATATCTGTAATGTCATGAACCAAACGCCGCCTCAGAAAATATCCCTGTTTAAAACCAAACCGTCGCGGAGAGCAGTGGGCACCCGACTGGGGCTGATGCCAAGTAGAAGAGCAGCAAACAAGGCCATCTTCGACCGATGCTTCCAGACGGTAGAGGCCATATAATGATATATGGACTTGTCATCCTGTTGTTGCCGCGCCAAGTTCAAAGATCAGAGGTGGGCACCTTCTTGATCTTGCGCGGGCGGCTTCGGTCTCCCTTGTCCTTCGTAGTGTTTCTCTCGTCTCTGGAAGTTGCACCGTCTCGCCTCACTGACGCATCCCACTAAGGACCCTCGCCCGGTCGCTTCGCGTTGCAGCTGACGATCTTAATCTTGTCGGCTGATACCATTTGACCGCCGTTGTCCATCTTGAAGGATACGTTTTTGATCAAGAAGGTCCAGACATCGTCGCAGAAGCGGTAGGTGTCGAGAGAGCCCTGAGGATTCATTCCGGGGTTAGCCCAAGCTCTTTAAGTCAGGAGTTGGCCGTGCCGGCATAGTCGTGCAGACAACGAGGCTCTGTGAGAGGACGGAAAGATAGTCACCCTGAATGTCAGCCTGGACTTGACCTTCTCCTGAAGGGTCTCGGCAATAGCACGATCAAAGTTGGCGACGATTTTCATGGCCAGTTGGGGATCCATGCGGTTGTCCTGGATGAGATCATCCAGCGCATCGGTGAGAGCCATGCCGATGCTGTTGTTGTTTCGCGAGACCGCAGCGCTCCACGTTAGCCAACACACCCTACGACTTATGAGCACCAGGCAGAGAGCGAGAGGCACAGGCATGGCAAACAGACCCCCGCAGCGCTGGAACCCAAGCATGGGAGCCAAGAGCGCGCGCGCGGGAGGCCCAGAGGAATCATTCGGCAAAGGAATGAATGTACCTGCTACGGCGGTAGAGCTCGTAGAACGTAGACTGCGCGCCGGTCGCCATGGTTACTTGTCTCGCGGTGATCGGGCGGGTCTTCCGTCGTGGATTCGGGGTGGGAGGCGCGAGAGTTGGTCAACGAGCGGCCGGGTCGGTATTTATTGGGTTGGGGAGCGGGAGAGCAGATGTCACGGGGCGTTGGCCACTGAGATGCATTGCATGCCTGGAAGAACGCCACTCACAGGTTGCAGGCAGCACTGGCGCCGCTGTTACAGTGCTGACTCGAAGTTCTTGGGTGGGCAGCGCCACAGTGGCTGGAGCTGCAAGCTGATGAAATGCTGGTGGCCCCTGCATCCACCCAGTCTCCAGGCCTTCGAGGCCGCTGCCGAGAGCGACCCTTCCGAACCCCGAGCTGGTGCCATGACGGCTTCATCCTGCGCAAACGCCGACGAATTTTAGACACACACTGCCCAGCCGACGCGATGAGCCTGCTATATGGACTTGGGGGGACGGGATCCGCGCTGGCCGTGGTCGGGGCTTGTGAGTTGTGCCGCCCTGCAATCGAAACACAACGGATGTCGCGACGGCCGCGGCGACGAGCGGCCGTACTACGCATTCATCCCCTCGAGAAGCGCTCCCTGAACTGACAATGCCGCCGCCATCTCGCCAGACATGCTCTTTACTGGCAGCGGAGAATCCTTCGATGTACGCCTCCAGTGACGCCGCTCCCCTCTCCCACTCTCGAGCCTCCCCCCGACGCGACGTCGCACTCTTTCTTACATCAACCCGCGTTTTACTACAGGTCGGCGCCTTCATCGAGGATGTTTCGCCCTACGCGTGGGCCAGCATAGGAATCTCGCTCTGCATCGGGCTTTCGGTTGTCGGAGCTGCTTGGTACGTGGGACACGATGGCATCGCGTTGGCCTGTTCACTACTTGTCCGGTCTTCTCCGGTCGGCCTCGCTGTGACGGCCGATGGGGCAGCTAGAATCCTGACGAACGACGACCACTCGGGACCATGTCGCTAACTGCTGGTGCTTGGCTTCTCGCAGGGGAATTTTCATTACCGGGTCATCTATTCTGGGAGGTGGTGTCAAGGCCCCTCGCATCCGGACAAAGAACCTCATCTCCATCATCTTCTGCGAGGTTGTCGCCATCTACGGCGTCATCATGGCCATCATCTTCCAGGCCAAGATCAATGCCGTTGATCAAATGGAATACTACAGCAGCAGATCACACTACACGGGATTCGCCTTGTTCTGGGCCGGCCTCACAGTCGGCATGTGCAATCTGATTTGCGGCGTTGCTGTCGGCATCAACGGTAGTGGGGCCGCTCTGGCAGATGCCGCCGACCCAACCTTGTATGTATTGTTCCCTTTCGATGAGTCGGTCCCGTGTCCTTTGGAACAGGCGTGGGGGTGTCGGCTACCGTTCCTTTTGATCCCATGTACTAATGTCTTGTCTTGCCTTGCGTTCCAGGTTTGTCAAGATCCTCGTTATCGAAATCTTCAGCTCCATACTCGGTCTTTTTGGCCTCATTGTCGGCCTTCTCACGTCAAGCAAAGCACCAGAGTTCGGCAGCAGCATCTAAGTAATCCGCATATCCGCGGTCGACATCTTCGAGCAACAAGAACAGCTGTTTTGCGGTTTCCGACGGCGATCCCTGAGGACGTACGCACACATCTTGTACCAAGACAGCGTAAGATCTTCATGTGCCATGTATTAAAAACAAGCCAGCACCATTTGCCATGCACGCGTCACGGGCGTGCCGTGGCAGGTTATCCAAACCGGAGCGGGGCAGGGGAAGGGGGAGAGTAAGTGAGCGAATATTACATGTGAGGGAGTCGGGATTACGACTTGAATGGGATTCTAAATCGATCAGCCGAGCCAATTCAAGGCCAGCTACGGGTAGTAGTGCGCGCATGGTTTCTGTCAAATAAAGTAACCTATTTTCCCATCGTCCTCGGGATCTGTCTCGTTTTGTTCCGGGACTTTCTTGCACACGGTCGACTGGGCCGGCCGGGCATTCATCCGTTTGACTATGTGAGCACCTGTCCGGCGGCGGAGAAGGGATGGAGGAACATCCTCCGATCATGGCGTCGGAATTTTAATCACTGTCTGCGCGCCTTGCAGTCCATGGTTGCGCTCTCCACCCTTTCTCGCAAAGCTTCCATCCGCGCTTGCCGAATTCACCGGATACCCAGCTGCAGTCCCCGAGCCAGTCAGCCGTGCACCCATGAGAGTACATTCGTCATATGTGAGTGGGCCAGACAGGCTCTGGAAACGTGGCGTGTAGAGCCCTGGTGCGACTCGCTTGGCCCGGTTGCAGTACCTGCAGCTCGTGTCGTGCCCCGTCCAAGGCACCCTACCGTAATTGCCTATTCTCGCTTGGACCACCATTCCTGCCGCCTTGAAAGCTCAGCTGCGGGTTGCCCCTATGTCAGAGATAAGACAGCCACATGCGCCCTGGGCGGCGAGTTGACCCTCCGTGGCGATTGACTCGGGCCCTGTTCTTCCCAGCGACAGGTGTTGATGGCACCCAAGGGCGACTCCTAATCGGGAAATCTCACCCACGATGAACTGAACCCGTGGGATCGACTTGTGTCTTCTCTTCATGGTTTAATCCTTATCCAAATCTACTGGACAACGTCTCGCGCACCCCATTCGCTCTTACCATTTTACTTCGCCTGTTTTGCCGACCCTTGCGCGCCTTCCTGTGTCCCTTGCGCCTTCACAATCTCCGTCTCATCCTTGGAAGCATTCCAGTTGGTCCTGTCGCCGGATACGGACCGACTTGGCGACAAGAGCGTCAACAAGCGGAAAGAACACGGGCAAGGAATTCGAGGCCAGCGCTGGATTCGAGGGTTTGCGCCGGACTCGGTGGTTTTGCACGCGACAGCGCAAGGACTCGCTCAATCACGCAAAAGCCCTGCTCCTCCACTGCTCAGCTGTTTGCCTCACACGGTAGCGTCCGAGACGTGGCAAGAGCGCAGGCTAGCTAGCGGGAAAGACTCCCGCGGCTTCACCCCCCACCCATTATCTTAAAATCTCCCTCGGCCGCCAGTGCCGAGAAAGCGCCTTTTTTTTGGCGACAGCGTGCGCACCCACTACCTCTGACTTAGGCACCCTTGCCAGTTGTGACGGGGGCGACCGTGCTCTTTCTGTTGCCTTGGAGAACACGCGACCGAACACCGTTGGTCTTCCTAGTCCGTATTGGGGGAGTCGACCCGAACCGACATTGCAATCTACCGCGGCTTGTCCCGCATGACCTTAGAAACTGGCTGGTCCTACCGACCACCCTACAGGGACAGGGGACTCCAGTCGCTAGCCTGCGTGTTTGCGAATTATTTCGCGCGTTTGCATTCGCCCTGCGCAGGTTCTCCTGGCGCTATCCTCTCAGCCTTCATCCGTCAAGGTCCAGACCCGGCCCTATACCTCCCTCCCTGTCCCCTTATCTTTGGCACCCCCTTGCCTTTCTCCCCCAATCTCTGGCCCACGACCTCGAGGCACACGAAACAGCCGACTCTGGGCACATACATAATCAGCATCCTAGCGCTTCCATCTGCACCTGCGTCCACTGCGCGTTCCCCCCGGACCTTGGATTCACCTGCGCTATCAGCAACCAAGCAACGATGTCGCTGAAGCGGCAGTCATCAGCAAGGAGAGATGGCTACGCACCCGCCGTGCCATCTCCCCTCAACCCAAAAACCTGCAACCCCATTCAGCCAACGCAGCAGAGCCACCACCGGCGCAGGATAAGAGTCGTTGGCAGGGCCGGGTCTAAGCAGAGTCCCACCGAGATTCTGCTGCGATACAAGGCCGCCATCGCCTTTCACGACCACACCGCCGCCGCCGGGCGGATGAAGGACCTAGAGGCGCAGCGAGCCCTAAACAACGAATCTTCTGCCGCTTGCGACCTTGGCTTGAGGAGCAGCAGTACTCAATGCGCCGACGAGAGTGGAAGGCCAACAGCAACAAGACCTTCCACGAGCAGAAGACAACAGGAGACATCTCGCAACAGTGGCCGAAGCTCGGCTCGATACTCTCCGGTCTCTAGGAATCCCGATACCACGGATCTTGTCCTCAGGCTGGTCGCATCGGGGCCATCATTGCGGGATGGAGGATCGGATCTGTTGAAGGGAAGGACCACCTGCACCACCACAAGTCGCACCACAAGTCCGGCCGTGAGATCGAGCAGAGCTTCCCTCGACGACTGCAAGGCGGATACGGATGGCTCCACCGAGTTCCTGGTCGACTTCTCGGGCGTCACGATCGACACATTGACGGCCGCGGTGCTTGTAGAACAGCGTCGGACACTCCTTGCCTGGGCGACGCCCGGACGGATGCTTTGGGTTCTTGGCCTCGTATCGGGCCTGCTCATACTCATATTCGTCCGTTTACAAGCGCTGAGCGCAAGGTACCTCACGCCGTGAGCCGGGATTGAGTGCAACGACCGGGGACAGCGACAACGAAACTGAAGCGGGCTTCGCGATCGACGATACAAGAAACAGGGTAACAGAACATTAATAATCATGAGCAAGTGATCAAAGCGTATGTGTATCATCGACTGGGAACTGGAGTTGAGGGGACTTGGCGCACTCTGCGGGAAGGGGCATTTTTGGTCGTCTGATTATGTTGCCTATTTTGGGGTGTTTGGTGTTTGGTGTTTGCTTTTTTGGTCCACGACCCTTGTACTCTTTCAACAGCAGTCTCGCACTCTGAATGTGGGGGCGGCGAGCACGATGAGAGGAGGTTCTTTTTGAAGCGGTAACAGGCGGAACACCTTCGGTTCCCGCCTTTTCGGGTACTGGTCCCAGTCTATACCATTGTCATGAACATAAAGAATACTCATACATCAGATTTTTTTCATCGCATGAGGGCAGGAAGGTGGGTTGTTACATAGAAGGTGTAATGCAAGGTCCATGTCAGACAAAAGGGAACGCCAGAGGCTGATGGAGAAGCAATGTTGCAAAAGCGACGAGTTTCGTGCTATTGCTTTTTCTTGTCTTCGGGTTTGTCCCCAGCGCTGTGGGGTTTCGCCATGTCTGGCGACGCCTGACTTGAAGGGGCGGAGTTTGAGCCAGGACTGGCTGGGGTGGCTGTGCTATCTGCAACCGACTCTGCATTCTCTTCGCCATTGTGCAATCTTATGGCTCTCTCGACCTGCCAGGTGGCGCGCTCAAGCTCGACCTCGAGCTGGGGAAGATCGAGAGCCTCGGTCATGCGCCGGCCATTGTCCTGCGAGAGAAGCATGGTCTCGCCCTCTGGGTGCAGGGGCGCCGCATCCGGGTTGGGGTGGTCGATCTTGCCGGCGGCCAAGGTGGGCGGCTCATCGGCGGCCGGCTCGGCGGCCGCCGGTAGCGGATGCTTCTGATCCGCGTAGACCTGGTCCAGGATCGGGGACGCGGTCAGGGTGAATAATTTATTCTGCAGCAGGAACTGTATATGACGCCCGCCCGCGAGAGCCCTCCAGTGCGACCAGGCGCGGTAGACAAGGTAGAAGAAGGGAAGGTTGGGTATGCTATAAGTGTGATGCCATTAGCATGGCGCCCAAACAGCATCCACAGATGGCACCCTCGGGCCGCCAAGTCACCCCTGAGGACGAGCGAGCCCTTCCGAGCAGGGACAATACTCACACTGGAAGGATAGCGACCGGCACGGTCAAGGGCATGCCCACAAGACACCATATCAGCCGTTTCCTGTGCAGCCCTTCGCGTTCTGTGCTCAGGGTCTGCAGGATCTCCGACACCCGGCCGGGCTGGATCAGAGTGCGCGGGTAGACAACCTCGGCCCTGGCAGGCTCGCCTTGGCCGGCCGGAGGAGCGGCCGCCTCGATGCTTCGGCGGGCGGCGGCGGAGAGCGGCGGCACCGACTTCAGGCCCCATTCCTCAAAGGGGATGCGGCGGAAGGCGTAGTTGCCGTACTCGACCACCTTGCGCTGCCAGCCGCCCTCCTTCTTCTCCCAGCCGGCCCAGACGCGCGCAGCTTTGTCCTGGACCTTGTCAATCACGGTCCGCTTTTCGGTCACGGCCGGTGCGCGCTTGCAGTATAGCAGCGTACGCCGCGTGGAGACGGGAAGCAGGTAGAGGCGCATTTTTTCTTCTTTTCTTCTTTTTTTTTCGTTGGCCTTTTTCTTACTCTTTTGTTCCTCTTTCTTGCTTCTGATATGGAGGTCGGTATTTCTGAGTCAGGCGAGGGGAAGAGATAGCGAGGAAAGGTGAATAAATGCAGTGAGCGAGCCGGCGCACACCGGATCACGTATTTTTTTTGGTCTCGTTCAGTCTATTTTTTTTCTGTCTTGAGAGACCGGCAGATATACTGCGGCGTGGCTCAACAAATAGTGCACAGCCCGGGAGCTCACCGACGCGTGACGAGCGCGGAGGCCTCCATCGCCGTGGTCTTCGGTGTCTGTCCGGGGGGCAAATTGGATGCAATGCTGGGAGTGGGCTAGTCCGTCGTGAAAATGTGGGATGTTGAGGCGGTGGACTCGCAATAGGCTCCGGTCCTTTGCACACACGGGCGCGGCTCTCAAAACGGCCGCCACCGGGCTTACAAAACCGCAGGCAGCGTCGTTCTTGGGCGGGCGAGCACCGACTGGAGATCGCGGGGCAAAGGTGACGGCGTGCTTGGTCGTGGCAGGTCGCCTCTGTAGTCGCACACCGAGATAGATTTTGAATTCTGGATTCTGGATTCTGGCACCTCGACTTTGCTGCTATTCAGCACGTTCGGCGGATTAATTATGAGTTTTTTTTCCCTCCCCCGTGCAGCCATGACGACATGCAATCCGACTGACAAGAGCGCCGGGTGGGTCCAGGTGGCCCTCTGCGCCTCAAGGACAGGTACGGGCGAGGAGCTTTGTTGTCCTCGGGTTTTAGCGCGAGCTTGTGTCGTGGTGTGGCGACAACAAGGGGGGGCGCCTGGGGAGGCGCCTGGTCGTACCTCGGAGCGGAGGGGCCTGACAGCGTCGGAAGCGCTGACTTCTTACCTGTGCCTGCCAGCACGCGGCGTCGCGGCGACACAGACACATGAGATGCAGCCCGTTGCCGTGCACGAGCACGCGCTTGGCCTGTGTGAATTTGTCGCTGGGCCTGGGGGCGGCCCACGCAGACTTGGCCACATTGATTAGGCCTACATGCAGCGCAGCAGACGGCGGACCACGGGGGAGCTTCACGATGCAAACGGCTCGATGCTGGTCAATCTGCGTGCAGACCGCAGCGCCCTGTACGTGGCCAGGCTGAGGCGGCGGAAATTCGGGAGGGATGGAGAAACGAGGCGATTCGGCGTCCAAGGCACAGCAACAATGGCCAAACAGCCAGTCTCAACGCGTGCAGGCCACTGGCCGGGACGGCGGACGGGCAGTTCCAGACCCCCTGGCCCCAGCCCTAAAGCAAGTACAGGGGGTGTGTGGCCGTTCCCAACCCAACGACTTGACGTTCTGGGGCGGGTCCGTTTTGGGGTGGTGCCGGGTGGGAGGGATGTGTGTGTGTGGACTGATGGATCACCTTCGCGAGAGGTGAGCAGCAAAGGCAGGAGACGTCGGCCAGAAGGGCAGATTGGAGGAGGGAATTGGGACAGCGCATGGGGGAAAAGGCCAAACCAATGCAGACCAGACCGTAGCAACGCCGCGAGCGCCTGACCGTGAACTGCCTCTCCCACCCCCCCAAACACCCATCCCAATCATCCCTCGACCCCGTACTTGCCTTTTTGCTTTTCGGCCAGCGGTAACATCATCGACCTCACGACCGCCTCGCCAACTGCGCGCGCCGCGCCTCTCCCACCGTGACCCAGCCTGGTGCAGACAAGCGCGCCGTGGATTCCTTCGTTTACTCAGCGAGCGACGGCCACCCCATGTGCCCGCCATTGCCCATCGTGCCATCACATCTAAATAGAAAAAACCCCCGGATTTGAATCCATTTCGCGATAATCCCTTCCCCTCCCCCAGACTGACTGCCTGCGGGTTCTGTCGAGGGATTTTTTCTTGGCGGCCGACGCGACTCCCACCTGCACCGTCAATGGCAACCTAGCAGAGACGACCATTCCGGGCGGGCCACGAGCAGCAACCTTTGATTGCGAATTTTTCCCTTACACCTTGCATCGCCGCTGTTTCCGCTCGACACGTCGTCTTCCCCCCCATCCATCCATCCATCCATCTATCCATCCATCCCGCCAGCACCCGCCCATCTCGGAACCACGACGACGACGCGCGCACCACACCGCATCGCCGTATAGCCGCACCGTACCCGCAGCCGCTCTGTCGCCAAGATCCAGACGACCTGGCCAACCTCTCCACCCTGCCCACGCACGCCATCGCTCGCACGCGCCAGACCGTCCGCCACACCCGCGCGAACGCAGGCTGGCGCCAGACAACACGAACCTAAACCACCCAAATCTAAATCCAGAGGGGCTGCAGAACCGGGCATCTGGGTGAATGCACACTGTCGCACGCAGGTGCGGCACCTAGCAGCGCAATTTGCCGCCACATTGGGGCCGATGCATCGCAGGTAGGAGTAGTCGCGCCCTGGACACTGAGGATATCGAGGCAGCCGTCGGCACCCTGTTCCTGTCTCGCAAAGGGCAAGGGGGCAACGAGCGTGCGTGCCAGAGCCACGGCGAAAGAGGATGGAGTCGAATTTCCACTCGACCGTGCTGGCCCGGCCGCCTGGCATGCACGATGAGGACGACCAGGATCACAGCAGGCGGCGCCGCGACATTCTGAACCCGCCCGCGCCGGGATCGACCAACCAAGCACCGAATGCTGGCCCACGGCCCCCTTTCAGCCTTCGCTCGCCAACCCAGCCGGAATTTCACCACCAGCAACACCAGCAGCATCACTATTCTGCCTCTCCCCCAGGCGCTTCCTCCATTCTCAACGGCTCCAGCCAACACCCGTCGCCCTCGCACGCCCACCAGCAGCAGCGCTCCTCGGTTCTCCACAGCCCCTTCGCCCAACCCCCAGGCGGCCCTGCCCATCCCATGAGCGTACAGCACCCGTCGCACCCGTCGGGAATATCATCAAGCCTCCAGGCGCCCCAGGCCGTCGCCCGGCAGCCGGGCCTGCACGCGCCGCCAGGCTACTACTCGCAGGACGCCCGCGAGCACCCTATTCCGCCGCCGCCGCGCGAGAAGGCGGCTACGGGCAAGTTCTACGACCCGACCACCGACACGACCACGACGGCGTCGGCAACACAGGAGCGGAGGACTTCTGATACCGCGACCTCATGGCACAACGCGACGCAGGTGTCGACGTCCAAGGTATGTTCCACCGAGTGCAATGCGAGAAGCGACAAAAAGCAAAAGCAAAGCCAAAATTACAGCCCTTCCATCCTCACTTTTTTTTTCTCGCCCATCCACCCGCCCCGTCCCGTTCGTTGCTCCGCTTGCTCCCTGCTGCGACCAGCTCGCCCCAATCGTCATGCCTCGCACTTGTTACGCCGTCGTGCGCATGAGCCACCCCTCAGATTTCTTTTTCTCCCATTTCACCCCTGCCCCAAGCCCAACGCGTGCCCGTGGCCGAGAACCTTTTGAAAATTCACACCACTCAAAACACAATCACCCAACTCTCCCTTGCTCGTCGCCCCTTCCATTGAATCACGTCCCCAACCGGGCCCAAATTGACCACATCGCCACCAAGCAGCATCGCGACCCATACACGTATCCTACGCAACCGCCAGTAGAGCCGAGCCCTTATTACGGTAATAGCAGAAACTACACTTCACCTGCGCCGCCGCCCGCTTATCCTCCGCGAAGCCCTGCGTCACGCTCGCACCCCAATCCGGCCGCTGCTGGGTCCATCAGCCCACCCAGCCGGCCGCCCCAGATGGCATCGTCCAGCATCCTCAACCCGCCCTCGGTCGCCAGTCCGTTGCCCTCCATGTCGGGCAACGAGTCGCCCGCACTGAAGGGCTCGGCATCGACAGGAGTATGTGTCCCTGATTGCGACGATGATGGACGCCCTATGCCTTCGTTTGAAGAACCCGTTTGTCGACAGCTGCTGATACCTGGTGCCTTGCAGACGTCGAGTCGGGCTGCCGAGCTGATGTCGTTTTCCAACATTCTATCGAGCTCCGAGCCAGCCTCTAAGCCTAAGCCGAGATCACCCGTCCCTGTCGAGACTCCGGAACCCGAATCCATGGTCCCACCCCCAAAGTCGAAGCCGGCCGAGGAGGTATCCAGGGCGCCATCACCGCCACCTGAGGACGTGGAAGACGTTGCGGATGAGGCCATGGATGAGACCACCAAGTCCCCCGATGAGCCACAAGACGAAGACGAGCCCGAGCCAAGCGAGGAGCCTGAGAAGCCGACCAGGCGCCAGACCCCAGCCAAAGCTGTCAAGGTTGAGAAGGCCGACAATGCCGACAAGACCGAGAAAGCCGAGAATCTTGAGAGGCGACCGCGGGTTGAGAAGAAGGAGCGGGTCACCAAGGCATCTCGAAGATCGACCGTTTCCAGGAGCAGAGTCTCGGACGTCAAAGCAGCCGAATCGACACCCAAGCAATCCCGTCGTGCTTCGGCGAAACACGAGACTCCGTCCCAGTCGCGACTCCCTGCCAAGCGTCAGGCCAACGGCCAGCCCAAGCAAAAGGGCCTAACTGCTGACCAGGAAAAGGCAATCATCTCGAGGATGGAGGAGCTCGACGAACAATCAATCGAAGAGTCTGAATACGCAGATGAGAGGGACATGTACCTCAAATCGCGTCGGAAGCGACAGAAGCGCATGGAGTCTCTTGAAGACGCGTCACGCTCCATGCGGAGACGAGAGTATAGCGAAGTCATGATTCGCAAGCTCAGCGTGCATGTGACGCTCGGCAAGCTCCGTTTCAGCGATGAACACTACGATGCCGCGCTCAAAGAGGTTCGTGACCAGGAACTCTTCGCCGAGAAGGAGCGCAAGAAGGACATGCAACGCAAGCGCCGTCGCGAGAAGTCCATGGCTGTTACTATCGAACAGAAGGAGGCTGCTTTGGCCAAGGCCAGGTCTACCAAGGACGAACAGGAGCGCCAAAAGCTGTTGCGCGAAGCTGAGCGGGCAAATAAGAAGGCCCAGCAAACCAAGCTCATCCTGCAAAAGGGTATCAAGGGACCCGCGCGCGCTCTCCCCTCTCTGGACCTCAACCTGGAGGGTGGTACCATGGCCACCTTTACTGCCGACAACATGGAGCCCGGTAAAAAGGGCAAAGGCCGCGCAGGGAACCGGCCTAAGAAGTCCAAGGAACAGAAGCAGGCAGAGAAGGACTCTGCCGAAGCTGCCCAGGCTGCGCTCGATGCCGGCAAGGAGCTTCCCTCCAAGGAGGAGAACACAGCCAAGATCCGTATCAAGGTCAACAAGTCCAAGGGTTCCAAGGAGGACGGCGAAAAGGACCGAGAGAGCAAGGAGTCGGATGAGCCAAAGGAGCCCGAGGAGCCCAAAGAGAAGGAGACCAAGAAGAAGAAGGACAAGACCGCCGAGGAGCCCAAGGACTGTCTGGAGACTAGGTTCCTCTCCAAGGGTTACAACCAGATATACGACCAGATCTGGAGGGACATGGCTCGGAAAGACGTCAGCAAGGTCTTTAAGCTGGCGGTCGACTCCCACTCCAACAAGGCATCCAACCTCAAGAAGACGGCCATCCTTGCGTCCAAGGAAGCCAAGAGGTGGCAGCTTCGTACCAACAAGGGCACCAAGGATCTTCAAGCCAGGGCCAAGCGCGTGATGCGTGATATGATGGGCTTCTGGAAGCGCAACGAACGTGAGGAGCGGGATCTCCGCAAGGCTGCCGAGCGCCAGGAGCTCGAGAATGCACGCAAGGAAGAGGCGGACCGCGAAGCTGCCAGGCAGAAGCGGAAGCTTAACTTCCTCATCTCACAGACGGAACTGTACTCTCACTTCATTGGCAAGAAGATCAAGACGGACGAGGTCGAGCGCAGCACGGACCGTCCCGAGGTGGCGGCTGAGGAGAACAAGGACAAGGCGCCAGAGCCAACCAAGCTCAATGTCGAGGAGCCCACCGGTCCCGTTGGAACAAAGGTTACTAACTTCGAGAACCTTGACTTTGATGCCGAAGACGACGCCACGCTACAGGCTGCGGCCATGGCAAACGCCCAAAACGCTATTGCCGAGGCTCAGAGGAAGGCACGCAACTTCAACAACGACGACGAGCCGGACGAGGATGGCGAGATGAACTTCCAGAACCCCACCGGCCTGGGAGACGTTGAGATCGAACAGCCCAAGCTGCTGACGGCGACGCTCAAGGAGTACCAGCTCAAGGGTCTCAACTGGCTGGTGAACCTGTACGAACAGGGCATCAACGGTATCCTGGCCGACGAGATGGGTCTAGGAAAGACGATCCAGTCCATCTCGGTCATGGCCTACCTGGCGGAGCACCACGACATCTGGGGTCCGTTCCTGGTGGTCGCCCCTGCCTCGACGCTGCACAACTGGGAACAGGAGATCAAGAAGTTCGTGCCTGCGCTCAAGATTGTTCCGTACTGGGGATCTGCCGGCGACCGCAAGATCCTGCGTAAGTTCTGGGACCGCAAGCACTCGACATACAAGCGGGATGCGCAATTCCATGTCACCATCACGTCGTACCAGATGGTTGTCTCGGATGTCGCATATTTCCAGAAGATGAAGTGGCAATACATGATCTTGGATGAGGCACAAGCCATCAAGAGCTCGCAGAGTTCGCGGTGGAAATGTCTACTCAGCTTCCACTGCCGAAACCGTCTGCTCCTGACTGGAACGCCCATCCAGAACAATATGCAGGAACTTTGGGCGCTGCTGCACTTCATCATGCCTTCATTGTTCGACAGCCACGAGGAGTTCAGCGACTGGTTCTCCAAGGACATCGAGTCCCACGCACAGAGCAACAGCAAGCTGAACGAAGACCAGCTCAAACGGCTGCACATGATCCTCAAGCCTTTCATGCTGCGCCGTGTGAAGAAGCACGTCCAAAAGGAGCTGGGCGACAAGATAGAGCTCGACGTCTTCTGCGACCTCACGTACCGCCAGCGCGCCTACTACGCCAATCTGCGCAACCAGATCAGCATTATGGATCTGATCGAGAAGGCCACAATGGGCGACGACAACGACTCGGGCACGCTGATGAACCTGGTGATGCAGTTCCGAAAGGTCTGCAACCACCCCGACCTGTTCGAACGTGCCGACACCAGCTCGTCCTTCGCCATGGCTTCGTTTGCCGAGACCGGCTCGTTTGCTCGCGAGGGTAACAACCTCACTGTTGGGTACACCACGCGCAGTCTGATCCAGTATCCGCTCCCGCGGCTCGTCTGGCGCGAGGGCGGCCGCCTCACCAAGGCCGGCAACGACAACCAAGCTGCGGGATTCAGAAGCAAGTACTTGGGTGAACTGATGAACATCTGGTCGCCCGAGAACATCCGCGAGAGTCTTGCTGGGTCCGATTCTTTTTCGTTCCTGAGGTTTGTAGATGCCAATCTGGCAGAGGTTGAGAAGGCGGGCAAGCAGGACCTCTTTGCCCGAGCCACGGATCTGGCACAGAAGAAGAACCGGCTTGCTGTCATGGGTGTCGCCTACGACGACGACGAGGAGAGCGGCTTTACGCCCGCGTACGCCCTATTGCAGATCAAGCAGAGGAGAGACAGGACAGCATTGGCCGAGATCTCGTATGAAGGTGTTATGCGGAACCTGATGAACGTCTCGCGCGTTGTCTACGAGGATTCGAGTCTTCCGCGCACCGAGCCGGCTGGACGCCCGGGCGCCTCGGCACCTCCGATCGAGGTTGTCTGCCACAGCAGGGGCGCGCAGTACGAACGAGAACAGATTCTTTTCAACATCCCTATGCGCAAGACACTGTTCGGCCCATCGATGGAAGACCAGAAGGAGTTCGTACTCCAGAAGGTGCCCGTGGAGAGGTTGCCGCCCCCGGCACTGCTCCCTGCACCGGACAACGAGAAGAAGCGGTTTACCAACGTCAACGTCCCCTCGATGAGGCGCTTTGTCACCGACTCTGGCAAACTGGCCAAGCTGGACGAGCTGCTCTTCCAGCTCAAGGCTGGCGGCCACCGCGTGCTGCTGTACTTCCAGATGACCCGAATGATCGACCTCATGGAGGAGTATCTGACGTACCGCAACTGGAAGTACTGTCGCCTGGACGGTTCCACCAAGCTCGAGGACCGTCGCGACACGGTGCACGACTTCCAGAACAACCCTTCCATCTTCATCTTCCTACTCTCGACGCGTGCCGGTGGTCTCGGAATCAACCTCACATCTGCTGATACCGTCATCTTCTACGACTCGGACTGGAACCCAACCATCGACTCGCAGGCCATGGACCGTGCCCATCGTCTTGGTCAGACCAGGCAGGTCACAGTGTACCGTCTCATCACAAAGGGCACCATCGAGGAGAGGATCCGGAAGCGCGCGATGCAGAAGGAAGAAGTTCAGCGCGTCGTCATCTCTGGCGGCGCCGGTGCCCACTCGGGCGTGGACTTTTCGGGCCGTCGGGCGCCCGAGAACCGCAACCGCGACATCGCCATGTGGCTGGCAGACGACGACCAGGCAGAGCTCATCGAGCGGCGCGAACGCGAGCTCTTGGAGAGCGGAGAGCTTGACAAGGCTACCAAGAAGCGCGGTGGCAACAAGCGCAAGCGGACGGTCAAAGAAACCGGTGGTGGCGGCGGGGATGGTGCCGCCAGCCTCGACGACATGTACCACGAAGGTGAGGCAGATTTCCACTTTACTCATGACCCCAGCAGTGAAGAAGACATCCCCGCGGCTCAAGCTGGGCCAGTGGGAGACGAGGCCTCGGTAGTAGTACCGACCTCTCCGAAGGGCCAAATGGATGTTAAGCTCCGAAATGAGAGTGACTCATCGACCTCTCGGCCAGCGCCGAAGAGGAGCAAGCTCAAACTCGAAGCCCGGCTGTTGAGCCACTAACTGCAGCCTTCCCATGTGGATATGACAGCTGCACTTACTGTCGGCTCTCTTGCGTGTGCGGAGTTTCCGGGAGAGTCGCCAAGGCGCGGCTCTCAACTGTCAGGCAGCTCCCATCGACGCCGGCATTATATGACAAACACAATACTAAAAATTTACCTCAACTCCAGGCGAAGGGCACTTTGATGATGGCAACAAAGCCTCGGGCACAGCAACACCGGTCGTCGCGCAAGAGGCGGATTCCCGCCCGGGCAAAAAGAAGCGGGCGGGCGGCAAGAAGGCGAAGACGACGAAACAGAGGCTCGCCATGGCCGATGGCGAGGTTGACGGATAGACAGTGAATTTGGTGGTTGGCGAACGATAGGCTTTACCGACTTGAAGCGATGCTAATACTTGATATACGGTTCTCGATGCTCGATGCTTGGTCTCGCGGAGTCCGGACTGGCGTTGAATGATTTGGAGGACTGGCTCTTTTGTTTCTTTTTTCTTGTGTTAATACTGCCGTCGCACTTATTTCTTTTGCGTTTGATATTTTCCTCTTTCTTTCGAATATTCTGTTATTACTTTTTAGATTGTCAGTATGGCATTTCCGTCGCCAGGGCCTCGCTCAACCCAAGCAACGATGGCACTGGACTGGCACATCGATGGAACCCGGCGCTCAAAAAGGCCATTGTGGGCGGTAGACAGGGTTGGCAAACAGACACATGTACACCTCGCGGCTCGCCAGATGATGCAGGATAGCTGGACGCGTGAATGGTATATACGGTCAAGAAACAGTGGCTGTAGCTGCGGTGCTTCACCTTCAATGCGGTGCAGTGCGGCTTGTCTTGGGGCCATTTTATCGGATGTTGGGACTGGGCGGTCCTGAATGCCAGCTCTGGCAGGCTGCAGAATACTATAAGTGCTTTCGGATTCGAACTGTCCATGGGCTTGGTGGGCCGACTTTGAAGTCGTGGCAGTCAACACATCCATATACCGCGACCTGCACCTAGTCCATGAGCGTGGGCGAACCTCACATGGACTTGTGCAGCGACAGCCTCGCCGGTTCCAGGTAGCTATCCTACTGTACCACGCCGAGCCGCGCCTACTCGGAAGCCCGCCGAGGCTTGGGGCACATGCGGCCACTGCGGCCTCTGCCGGCTGCAAGGCACCTCTTGGACTCCTCCACATAAGCCTTTCTATCAGATCCTGTCAAGAAGTTCTCGCAGAGGTTTCCATTCTGTGACCTTTGCTCATATGCTCACCGGGCCTACGAGCTCGACATGTGTTATACTACCATGCCTGGAACTACCGTCGAGCTGCATATCGCATCCCAGGCTTAAGGGCTTCATTGGATGCTTGTTAGTCTTTCTCGCACCACAGCTCAGCTCCGGGACCCAAGCGGCTTCAGCTCAGTCTATAAAGCGCCACAGAGGTGTCCCTCGGTCTGCTGGGCCTGGCTACGGGAAGCGAGAACTGAGTGTGACAAAATCTCAGCCGATAAAAGACTTGAACGAGCATGGCATACTGCACACTCTACCTCCATCCTAGCTGGCGGAGGCAACGATAAATTCAAGCGTTTGGTCTGCGTCAAGTGAGACCCGGCGTCTTGGCCTACGAGGATTCTTGTCCGTGAGCCCTGTTTTTGTGAGGCATTGTCGTAGTAGAGGCCGGCATGGGTGGGAGGCTTGTCGAAGTTGTGTGCTGAGTCGGCACCGATACTAGATTTCTATAAGCGCACCAAACAGGTTCGCGGATTAATGTACCAAGTTCTTCTGTCAGTATATCGATGAAGGGGGCTATCGAGGCAGAGGACAAGCTTACTCTGCGCATTGTGGACGGTCGAGTCACCGAGACCACATTCGTACAGATATGCCCCCTCTTCGAACACTTACGCTCTAAATAGGGCGGAGGATGGTAGGCTGCCGCATGACTTACATTGCATTGTCCCGGCTCAGCTCCAGTATGGCGTAATGATTCACTCGACACAGAATCTGCTTTGCGGCTATTCACGGGTAAAACAGAGCGAAGAGGTCTCCATACTAAGTAATTATAAAGACCTTCATTGACCCATCGTGGCAAGAAGACTCGTACTTTCTCGCTCAAACGTGATCACGCTATTCCCATGCGGAAGAGACATGAGAGAAACAAACTCGGTAGTATGAGTGTTTCGTACGCCTGGTCTTTGTCCAGGTCTCTGCCAGCATCTTCAAGATTTTGTTGACTGTACACCGTCCAAATTTATGACCTTGGTGGTAGTGAAACTACACCCGCTCGAACTTCAGCATGGTCCTCGGGAATCTTGTCGAGTGGCGAAGGCCGGGGCGAGCGTCCAGCAAAAGCTACCTGTGAAACAGCCATCTCTAAAGGAAAGCGGGGATACCACAGCCAAGACGACCTGCTTCCTGTGCGAGGTCGACCAATGCGGAGCGAAAGCCAAGGAGTGAGTGAGACGACGGAAATCTATCATGATTTTCCGTGTGAGGGGAATATGGACAAAAAAGGCGGTACAGCAATCACCCAGAATGCCTTTGTAAGAAGTTACTAAACAGGTAGAGGCTGGGGGTACGATGCTCTCTCCCAATGGATTCCAGAATAGTAGGCACATATTCCTTGTGGGTTATCACGTCCCCTGGAGCCGGCGGCTACTCTGAGATTGTTCGACCCACCACCGGAAACGGCTGGGAAATTTGCGTCGTGACCGTGACGTGGGCGGGCTAGATAGACGACTTGGATGTGGAGGTCGAGCTCGAGGGGAAGATTGGGGACGACATGATAGGTACCGGTGGCAGCGATAAGCTTTGGAATGGACCAGGCAACATCCATGTTTCCGAACCTGGTCAACAAGAAATAGCCATGCGCTGGCAGGGCATCTGCTGCCTTGTGCCCTCGATGTCTCCGGGTCGCCCGGAAGCCGTCGTCCTTTTTCCAGCAACGACGCGATCTATACACCGGCCGATCTACAGCTCCGGCCACAGGATGGGGATCGAGGGCACCAACTAGGCATCGGCATAACGCCCAACAGTGTTGGGGGAGGCGCTGGGGTGCAGATGTGTAGTTGCTTCTTGGACGGACTAGGCTCGTTCTTATGCAAGAAGCGCGTAGTTGGGAAAAGCAATGTTCTGACGCCATAGACAGTTTTCACCGTTGCGATCGACAAGAAGCCTGTCGGGACGTCGAGCGGTACCGAAGTCTGCTCGGTCTGCACACAGAGACTATCACATGTTTGGGAAATCCGGGGCCGCCCGAGGGTTGACGAGTGGGAAATCTCGATGCTGGAGAAGGACCCGCTGATGATGATACCTCCACCACCACCACCACCAGTCGCCAGTCACCGGCGGAGAGGCGAGAGAGGTCCTACCTGCACAGGCGGAACAGGAGAATAGGTAAACCGGAACTGCCGGGCGAAGCAGCAGCCAAGGACAGCCGCAAACAGTCCGTCCGAGACCCAGCCCGTGGCAATTGAGACACGGCAGATGACAGGAAGTTGGAAGGATTGAGATGCATGCCCCTCCGTTTCATGATATGTAGCCTTGGCGACGAAGTTTGGTTACTGAGGCCTAACCCAGGGCGTGAATCTCTGTTGGTTGGTGCCTGCGTCTGGTTATGGGGGTCAAGCAGGATCCATCCCAGTCAGTTAATTAATCCACAGTAAAAAGGACCGCCACCGCGGCATGGCTCCCCCTCGCCTCGCGCTCGGGGGGAGACTGCGGTCACGTGAGGGCGCGTGGGGAACCCGCCACTGGCCAAGAAGGCGATGAAGCAGGCGGAAAAACTTTGGGGGCCAGGCGGAGATGACGGCAGAGCGGTGGGCTATACCGTACTGAGCAGGTCGGTCTGGGTCCAGGCATCGAGCCCGAAATTGGGCGGCGGCGCAGGTGATGGGTTCGTGTTATGCGGTGGAGAGGAGGGCGCAGGGATGGGCGAGGGAGCTGCCCGAACCGGCACAGGCCGACACCACGGTAGGCCACTGGATTCTGGGGAAAGCACGTCAATGGCGGGCAGAGTATGCCGCCACCCGCCCGCCTCGGTGTGCAGGCGGCGCTGCAGTAGAGTTTGGCCATTGCTACTGGTGTTGGGGGTCTTGGGTCTTGGGGGTCTTGGGGGTGGCCAATGGGACTGGCCTCGTCCTCACCTAGGTTGCGCCCGGCTGCTTTGGGTAGTGGCAGTGCAGGCAGTCGTGCAGTCATGGAAGGTGCCAGGCCAAGCACGACCGCTCGACTCCAGAACCCGTCGGCTGAGCTCAGTTGTCTGCGCCGCTACTGCTGCTGCTGCTGCGCGCCTTCTCCCTCACCCCCGGCCCGACTCGGTTCGCGACCGCTCGACCCCTCCACCCCTGTCCACGTGTGCTCCCCTATTTTTTCAGGCCTAGCCGTCAATCCCACCTCAGCCGAGCGCCGGGCCCCTCGCAGGGGTTTCCTCCAGTTTTCCCTCCAATGCTACCCCGCAAATTCTCCACCGGTTGAATGAGCGGGCGGCGCGCGACCTCCTCTTTTCTCGCTCCCTTTTTTATCAACCCCAAGCCGGTCCAGAACAAACCCTGCGTGCGGAGGCAAGGGCGCCATGTCACTTGACCGCGGGCTCCAAGAGGGCGACCCATCCGCCAGTGACGAAGGAGAAGGGGACGAGACTACCCAACTACCATGTCGGGCAAAGCGGGGAGCGGCCAGCCTAGACACGAGGCCATGTGTGCTCGCTGTCTGGGCTGCGCGCTCCCCGCTGGCTGGCTGGCTGATGACCCTTTTTAGCCCACACGCCCAGCCGGACTGTGGTGGGCGAGAGATGGGGGATTGTTATTCGTAAAAAAAACGGAGAAGCGGCGCCCCCGTCGTGTCTTTGTTCTTCATACATGCGAATGCTGCTGCTGCTGCTGCTGCTGCTGCTTCTGCCTCTGCTTCTGCTGCTAGACCTGGTTACTGCTGCTCCGACTGAATCCCTGACTCCATTTCCCACTGTCGCTCGCTGCAAACCCCTCCCGCCGTCGCGTCTGGCCCTATCGCCTACAGGTTTCCACCCGGCCTGCACACCCAGCTGCCCGGCGGGCGAACTGACCCGTCACCGGCCGACGGTCGCCTGCAGCGCATGCGCATTTTTGTTCCAACGCGCGTGGCATGACCACATAGATGGTGATCGAGCGAGAGCACGACGCCTGAGCCGCCCAAATCCGAGTTCCCCTCTCGCCGCTCGCCATGCTGCTCTTCACCAAGCTCGCCGCACCCAAGGCTCCCAAGCGGCGCTCAAGAGCCGGTGAGTTGTGGCTCCTGTTAGCCAACAGAGTCGCCTGCTCCGGGGGTCCTGTCGTCCCAAGGCGCTTCCTTGCTAACCATGTGGCCAACCCGTCCTGTCGGGACCTGCTGAACCCATATATGCAGGCTGTACCTCGTGGTATGTATTCCTGTTTATGGCAACCGGATCGCGTCTGCTGGAAGCCTGAAGCGACGACCCCGGAGGCGGCGCTGTTCTTTGGCGGGACACGGCGCCAGAAAAAGTCCCCCAATCAGCGCATGTGCGTGGCTTGAGTGCACTGCTGACCTCTGCGACGCCCAACCCAACAGCAAAGAAAAGGTCGGTCAACATGCGTGGGAGGATGCACAAGCCCCTCGACTCGGCCGCATCGCTAGGGGAAAAAAGAACAAATCAAAACAAGGATACGTAGCTAACCTAGCCACTGATCGGGCGAAACTGCAGAAAAAGAAATGTGATGAGGAGCGCCCCAAGTGCGCGCGCTGCGCCGAGCGTGGAGGTGTCTGCGTCTACGAGCCGGTCCGGCCTCGCCAGCGCCGGAAGCGCGACTATGTTGTCTCCTCTGCCACCGAATCGACCACGACCACCGACTCAGCTGGGAGAGAAGGCGCTTCGGGAAACATGGCAACCAACAGGGCCAGCGGCGTCCCTGTCGACCACTTCCCGAGGCCGCTGCAGGTTCCGGGCAGCGAGTATGACGACTGCTACGACGACGACGACGACGACGACGACGACTACGAGCTGGCCGATGCCGATACCGGCGGCAACTACTACCCCGACGGAATTAGGCAGAGCTGGGTGCAGCACAGCAATGTGTACCACACAGCGTGGAGGCCCGGCTCCCTGGTATTTGACGAGGGCGGCTCCTCGGACGACGCCTCAGACATGCCCATATTCTCCCCGCTCGAGGACGGCTTTGATATCGCGTCGCTGGTGCCGCCGCCCATGCGGCACGGGGATATCATGGGCGGTGGCGGCGGTGGTATGCTGTTGTCGCCCACCGTTGAGATGAGCGGCAACGGCGGTGCATACGACGACGAAGGTGACGAGGTCAACTTGGTCGTGGGATCTATCGGGATGGAGCAGCATGCCGACCGGAAAGGCTCGTTTGCGTCGACGGTGTCAACAAGCACAATAAAGGCAGATGCGCCACCAAGCACAGCTGTCGTCACACCTCACCACCACAGGCAACGACAGCACCACGAGCATCACGCCGGCCGCCGCTTCGGGGGTCCGGCCCCCATGGCCATGACGGCGGGTGCGCCGTCCGTCAGATCGCCGCTGCTCGAGTTCTGCGCCCCGGCCTTCTCTGAGTTTTCAGAACAGCCTGGCCGGAGGATGCTGGTGGACCACTTCTGCAACGTGCTGTCGCACCTGATTGTCTTCCGCGAGGAGACGGGCAACCCGTTCCAGCAGCTCGTCCTGCCCCTGATGGCCACGGGCACGACGGGCGCGCTGGTACCATCGGCGGCCGGGGCGACGTCTCCCGTGGCGGATGCCGTCTACGCGCTTGCCAGCGCGCACTTGGAGCACAGGGGCGTCGACATCGAGGGCCGCCAGCGCTCGTTTTACTATCACCACCGCGCCATCCAGGGTCTGTCCAAGCTAATCCAGCCCAGCAACGGCAAGGTCAACAAGAACCAGGTGCTGGCTGCAATCATACTCTTGGTGTACTACGAAGTTGTGAGTATCTGCTCTAGCCCCATCGATTGCATGGATGCAGCAGCTATGCTGGAACTCGGCTGACTTTGCGCATTTACGTGGAATACCAGCTCGTGCAAAGGAGTCGCACAAACATAATAGAGGGTCACCTAAAAGGCGCTCTCACCGTTATGTGTTCGAATCCCGAACCGCTGGACTCGACTGGGGTCTTCTTGGAGCGGGTCAGTGACATGATATCCCAGCCAGCCCCCCTTTCCCCGGCGGGCATTCTGGGCGCTTGCAATGTGGCTCAAATTTTATTCTGACTCTTGCTCCTTTGCAGGCCTTCCGCTTCTATGATGTGATTGCGGCACTCTCGTTGGGCACCGCCCCTCTCTCGACGGCACCAGCGGCGGGCTGCCTGCTACCGTTCCCGCCGGTGGGTGCGCCCGCCGCGTCGCCGCTCAACAACGTCGATACGCTCCTGGGAATGTCGACGACGCTCTGGCCCATCATCCACCGGCTCTCAGGCCTCCTCGCCCTCCGATCTGACCTCGATGCCGCTCGCGCCGCCGGCCACCCCGCCAAAGTCGCTGTGCTCCGGACCGAGTTCGAGTCCACGGCCTCTGCTGTCGAGGCGGCCCTGCTTGGCTGGAGCCCCTCCCCACCGTCCGGATGGGTGCTGGACTCGGAATTTGAAAATGGCGACCCGACTAGGCTGCGCAGGGTCATGTCTCCCACCCCCACAGCCTATGATGGCCAGAGGCAGGGGAGCCACGAGAGAGTGGGTGGTCTTGGCGATGAAACGACTCTTGGTGGCGGTCTTGACACATGCAGAATGGATATGGGTGCAGGCAGCAGCCGCCTCCCGGAAGACTTCAACCCCGACGGTCCACTCAACCAGGAAGCGCCATCGCCGGGCAACGTTGCGACGCCGGCCTCCTCCTCCTCCTCCGATTCGTCCACATCCACTTCCTCGTCCTCGTCCTCTTCGACAAGCGACTCGGCCCGCTTGCACTCGATCCTCAACAACGCCCTGGCCTACCGCCACTCGGCCCTGGTGTACCTGTACCGCTCCGTGCACTTGAGGCCGGGCGGCCACCCGCTGGTTCAGCGGCACGCGCGCCTGGCGCTCCGCCACTGCGCCGCCACGGTCGAGCACGGCGGACCCATGGGCGCGCTGCTGTGGCCGCTGTTCGCGGCTGCCTGCGAGGCACGCGGCGCCGACGATCGCGCCATCGCCGAGCGTGTCTTCGCCGCCATCGACCGTCGCCAGGGCATGACAAACATCGAGCGTGCCTGGGAGATTGTGCGCGAGGTCTGGCGCCGCGCCGACCTGTTCCTCGGCGCTGCGGGTGACGACGACGAGGGCAGGGCTGTTGAGGAAGGCAGGGGGGTTGACGACGACGGGGCGGACTTTGTGGACGTGGATGGCTGTAACGTGGCTGACTATGCCAGCGCCGGCGGGTTCGGCGGACGCCGGCACAGCCACGGCCACGGCCACGGCGGGGAGGCGTCGAGGCGGCCGTCGTCGCGTCGCATGTCCGAGTTCGCCGTCCCCGGCGACAGGCGGAACGGGATCGACATGTGGAGGAGGGTGAGCGAGGATATGGGCGTGAATGTCGTGTTTGGCTAAGGGATTTGAACTTTTGCTGCGGTTGTAGATACCTGGTATGTAATGGGTGTTTGGTACGGGGCGTGAGGGTTTGGGGTGAAGGCGCAACGGTCTGGATCAAAACAAAACAAAATACCTGGTCTCTGGATCTCTTGTTTGTATTTCTCACACACTCCCTCTGACTTTCTCCCTCTCTGTCTCTTTTTACTCCAGCGGTGTTCACTTTGAATTACAGCTGCAAATTGATGATTGTCAAGTGGAAACTGCCCATTCGAGGCGTCTTTTCTCCTAATCATTCCTGGATATGGATGCCAGCCATGCAACTCGGTTCTCGATTCCGAACTCACTTTCAACTTCGGAGTTGGTTCTCCGTATAGGAAACCAGCATCAGGAGATGGCTTTTCCCATAACACACAGCCGTCCACCCAAAGTCCCTCGGCGCAGAGTCCTAACAAACATGCTCCACCTTATGGACCGAGCCGTCATGGGCGCCCAGGTCCGTCTTGAGCACACGGCCAAACAGCTCGAGCAGGACCTCGAAGCAGACCTTTGTGATGGCCGGGTCGTAGCGGCCCTTGCTCAGCTCGTCGCGGATGAAGGCGTGCTGGGCCCAGGCGAACTCGTAGAAGCTGAAGACGACGCCGGCCTGGCGCAGCTTGAGCCGGATCAGGTCGCGGCCCGCGTCGGGGACGTGCGTGTCCTTGACGCCGAATACCATGGCCACCTCGCACCCGGACGCCCCGAGCTTGGCGAACTGGTCGACTGTGTGGTTGGAGTCGGCCGAGGGGGCCACGGCGGATGTGTTGGGCGCGTCGTAAGGGCCCAGGGTGCGTGAGTGCACGTCGGTTGCGAAGTAGTTGACGCAGGCCGAGACGCGGGGGTCGAGCTGGTCGGAGTGGGATGGTTGGCTTTAGCTTTGATCTTTGTTTCCTAGAGTGAGAGCTGAATATGTCTCTCTCCCACATTCTCCCTCTGTCGTGTTTTCACACTACATGCAGGCCCGCCTGCAGACTTACGCTGGCTCTCAACGCGAGATGGCCGCCCAGACACATGCCCGTGGCCCCGATACGACCAGAGCAGGTCGGGAGGGAGAGGAGGTAGTCCACCGTCTTGCGGGAATCCTCGTCGTACGACTCCAGGGTCTAGCAAAACCCCTCCATCAGCTAAAGCCGTCCTGTAGTATCGTTTTTTCTTCTTGTTTCCAGGCAGGTGCAAGCATACCTTCTCAACCTTCCACTGGTTCCCCTTGTCCGTGCCGGGAACATCGTAGGCGAGCGGCTCGGGTCCCGTGAAGTCGTGGTAGCTGCTCGGCGCCGCGACGATGTATCCCTGGCCGGCGATCTGGCGGGCAAAGCGCGCGACAGGGCCGGTCACTGCAGGTGCATTCCACGTCACACGCATGCGCATCCAGTCATCAGCATGGTGAGGCCGAGCCTGCCACGCGTTGCGGGAGCGCGTCTCCAGGGCCCCAGACTAGATCTGGCAGCTCACGCAGCAAAACAAAAAAGTGTTCTCGCGCAACGCACCCTGGTAGATCTCGCTGAAGAGGGCGACTCCGGGGAAGCGGCTGCAGGGGATATGTGCATTAGCAGGCTGCAGCGCACCGTTTATTTTTATCTTTTTTTCTACGGCTCAGCAGCCAGCAGCGGGAACCTTACGCATTGGGATACTGTGGAATGGTCGGGTGGAAGAGGAAGATCCCTGGCCAAAAGCAGCGCGGTCAGAGGCATGGCGCGGTCGGGTTGTTGGCGCATGACGGCACCGCTCACTCATCGTCGACTCGACGCCATTGACGCTCGTCTGGACGTCGGCATGACTCTCCTGGATCAACATGGCGTTCGGATTGACAGGCACTGCTATCGGGAAACTACAGTTGCGTTATCTTTGTAGGGCTCTCAATGGGCGAGGTCGTGATATGAGATGAGTTAACGTTGGCTGCTCGTCATCCAGTGCTGTTTCAAATCCTCAAAGTCGAGCTTACCTACCTACAGCTCCCACACACACGTCTGCTCCACCTTGCTGGCACCTCCGCAATTGTCATCCCCGCGGCTGTATTGCTAGGTTCCTGCATGTTGCCGGTGCCCTCTACTGGTTCATATCAGATTCCATCCCCGCGAACAGTAGTTCTTTGAAGCTTTTTGTGGCATTGTTCAACTTCCTAGGCTAGGCCACTCCTTTGTGCAGACCTCTTTTCATACCCAGTTCCTCTCACCGATGCAGCTCCATCCAGATTTGTTTCTGAAGCTATGCACAGGTGCAAGGGCGGGCCTTACCAAGTCAAGCTATGTATGTAACTGCATGCCTCAAGAATATGCCTCGTGGTGGGGTGCAGCTCTCAGCTCATCCCATCCCGTCCCGGGAGGCGGGGCTTCTGTGCTATCAATCCTATCCAGCCCCTGCGGCCTCCATTCTGGGCTCCCGGGCTCAAGGCTTGGACTTCGTCAGGCATCAAGGGGCGGTGACGAAAGAAAATTGCAGAAAGCAAGTGAAGCTACTGGCACGGGGTGGGATCAGGCCCGTGGGCTTGATACACGGAAGCTTCCCTGTTCATCCCTCCATTCGCCAACTCCACAAATCTGGGTTTGGAAGCGTCAAGAAGCAGTCCGACGAACATGACGGCTGGCTACGCAGTCTTTCGATTCCTCATCAGGATGGGATGTTCGGGCCCCGCAGAAGGCTAGGGAAACTGCTGCTCGAGTGATCCGGTGTCCGGATTTGGGAGCATGAACCTGGCGAGCCCAGGGGTTCTCAGACTCGGCGACATTTTGCAGCTCGCGAGGTACGTAGGTAGCTTCTATCGGCAGCTACCGGTTGCCAGAGCCTGGTGGACTTCAAGCAAATTAGGGCCTTTCTTGTGTGGCAAACAGGCTATTGGCTGCCATCAAAGACCAACCACGTCGACTCTCCACTGCAAGCGGCGACGGAACCGAAAAGCCCAACGCAAGCGAGCAACCGTGAGAAAAAATTCTCTGAAGGGTTACATGGATAGCCGCAGGTTTGCTAGGGTTGCCAGGCCGGACGGGCAGATCGAGACGAGAAACATTGGCAGGGATCTGATTTTCGCCCTCCTTCGTCATCCATTCCAACTGCGCCGGTGGACGGGGTGCCTTGCGAGGGCGAGGGCGTGCGCATAGCGAAAGCGGCACCCGCTGGAAGGCTCTGGACACTGCTGGACGTGGCTAGAAGTGGCTGGGCGCTGCCGGTTGAGCCTCGTCCCTGCCCGAATTGTGCGTGCCTGGAGGCGGTGGGGCGTGGCCGCCGCGGGCCCAATAGGTGTCGGCCTAGCGATTTCCGCAAGCTTCCTGCAGCTTCACTGTGGTGGGGCGGATATTCTACCTCTTCTCGAACCTTCTGCCCAAAAGCCTGCCCCGCCAACCACTGCCCCTCCTGCATTGCCCTCCAGGACTGCATTTAAGAGAGCAACTGTTCTACGCTCTCACTCGATCTGCCGTTGAACAAACCAGATCACTTCACTCAATTTCCTTTTCCTTTTCTATCTACGCGCAAGAATACCCATTTCCTTTTTCCCCGTTGCACGCGATCTCTACAACAACCAACCCCGCATAGCACGCCGACACACCAGATCACACTTACAAGATGGCGCCTGCCGTTGGTATCGACCTGGGCACGACCTACTCGTGCGTGGGCATCTTCCGCGATGACCGTATTGAGGTATGCAAAAATCTCTCTTTAAGCAGGGTCCTCAGCCTTGCCCGCCAGCCTTGCAGCTGGCGGAACCCCACATATCAAGCATCATCCATGCTGACCATGTCTTGTTCAACAGATTATCGCCAACGACCAGGGTAACCGCACAACCCCGTCGTTCGTCGCCTTCACAGACACTGAGCGTCTGATCGGAGATGCCGCCAAGAACCAGGTCGCCATGAACCCCATCAACACCGTCTTCGACGCCAAGCGCCTGATCGGCCGCAAGTTCAGCGATGCCGAGGTCCAGGCCGACATGAAGCACTTCCCCTTCAAGGTTATCGAGCGCGGCGGCAAGCCCGTTGTCGAGGTTGAGTTCAAGGGCGAGCAGAAGCAGTTCACTCCCGAGGAGATCTCGTCCATGGTCCTCACCAAGATGCGCGAGACGGCCGAGTCTTACCTCGGTGGTACCGTTAACAACGCCGTCATCACTGTCCCCGCCTACTTCAACGACTCCCAGCGCCAGGCCACCAAGGACGCTGGTCTTATCGCCGGCCTTAACGTCCTGCGCATCATCAACGAGCCTACCGCCGCTGCCATCGCCTACGGTCTTGACAAGAAGGTCGAGGGCGAGCGCAATGTTCTGATCTTCGACCTTGGTGGTGGTACCTTCGATGTCTCGCTCCTTACCATTGAGGAGGGTATCTTCGAGGTCAAGTCGACTGCCGGTGACACCCACCTGGGTGGTGAGGATTTTGACAACCGTCTGGTCACCCACTTTGTTAACGAGTTCAAGCGGTATGTGAATTCCTTCGCTCCATTCCAACTTACTCAACTGAGCTTTTACTGACTTGCCTCTCAACGTTTAGCAAGCACCGCAAGGACCTCCAGACCAACGCTCGTGCTCTGCGTCGTCTCCGCACCGCTTGCGAGCGTGCCAAGCGCACCCTGTCTTCGTCCGCCCAGACCTCGATCGAGATCGACTCGCTGTTCGAGGGTATCGACTTCTACACGTCTATCACCCGTGCTCGTTTCGAGGAGCTTTGCCAGGACCTGTTCCGCTCCACCCTCCAGCCCGTTGACCGTGTCCTGACCGACGCCAAGGTCGACAAGTCCCAGGTCCACGAGATCGTCCTCGTTGGCGGCTCTACCCGTATCCCCCGTGTCCAGAAGCTCATCACCGACTACTTCAACGGCAAGGAGCCCAACAAGTCCATCAACCCAGACGAGGCCGTTGCCTACGGTGCTGCCGTCCAGGCCGCCATTCTCTCGGGCGACACCAGTTCGAAGTCGACCAACGAGATTCTGCTGCTCGACGTTGCCCCCCTGTCTCTCGGTATCGAGACTGCTGGTGGCATGATGACCAAGCTGATCCCCCGCAACACCACTATCCCTACCAAGAAGTCCGAGGTCTTCTCGACCTTCTCCGACAACCAGCCTGGTGTGCTTATCCAGGTTTACGAGGGCGAGCGCCAGCGCACCAAGGACAACAACCTGCTCGGCAAGTTCGAGCTTACCGGCATTCCCCCGGCGCCTCGTGGTGTCCCCCAGATCGAGGTTACTTTCGACCTGGACGCCAACGGTATTATGAACGTCTCTGCACTTGAGAAGGGCACCGGCAAGACCAACCAGATTGTCATCACCAACGACAAGGGCCGTCTCTCCAAGGAGGACATCGAGCGCATGCTTGCCGAGGCCGAGAAGTTCAAGGAGGAGGACGAGGCTGAGGCCCAGCGTGTCTCTGCCAAGAATGGCCTTGAGTCTTACGCCTACTCGCTCCGCAACACCCTCCAGGACCCCAAGGTCGACGAGAAGCTTGACGCTGCCGACAAGGAGAAGCTCAATGCTGAGATCAACAAGGTTGTCTCGTGGCTCGACGAGAGCCAGCAGGCCACTCGCGAGGAGTACGAGGAGCACCAGAAGGAGCTTGAGGCTGTTGCCAACCCCATCATGATGAAGTTCTACGGTGCTGGCGGCGCTCCTGGCGGCGCTCCCGGTGGCGCTCCCGGTGGCTTCCCCGGTGCCGGCGGCCCGGGTGCTGCCCACGATGACGGCCCGACCGTCGAGGAGGTTGACTAAATGCCTCGCAACCAGTCTCGTTTTTCTTTTCAATGAGTTTGCAGTGCGCGCTCATAAGCAATTGGGAAAGGTGTTTGGTTGGAGGTTTTCGGGATCTCCTTGCATTCATATGGGCTAGACAGCAGCTTTCTTTGCCATTTTCATTTCTTTCTTTGTAATGACATCATGAATTTACTGGGGAAAAGTTCAGGCGGTTATAAACTGCGCGGTTTGTACTTTAATTAGGATTCCCAAATGGAATGATTTTCAAGTTACTCATGCTCTCGGACAGGCTTTATCCCATGTGATTGATTACATCCGCGACTTTGATCTACGCCAGACGACCTAATCATGCAAAGTTGTCGACAGCTCTGGATATCTTTTAAAGTCTCTTATCACATCTATTTACCATCAATTTCCAGCTGCTCTGGTAGCTACCCCTGTGTGCTAATCCGCAGGCTCCAGTGTTGTTCTTCTTGTTGGTCGACATACCAGGCAAAGGACGCCATGTAGTGCGTACTGGAATCGCACGAGATGTTACTAGGAAAAGGTGTTGGGGAAACGGTGAGATTGTTCAAATATTCCAATAATAAGACATGTCGATAGAAGGCTTGAGCCCGACAAATCAAGACGTGAGGAAGCAAACTACAAAATACTATCACCACAAAACGCCCCCGTATGCCTTGGCCGGATGTATTGGCCGGAGTAAATCATAATAAGCATAAGCAAGGCGCTGGAATTAAGCAGCCCCAGCTTGCGGGTCTTGTAAGCCCAAGCTCTCGCGGACCTTGCGGCGGCGCTCATTGTCGATGCGGCTCCACTCAACCGAGTCGAGGTCGTTGTCCAGCTCGGCGGCGGGAATAGGCGTGACAAAAGCGGTGCCAGGCTCTACCTTGCGGTCCCGGCTGACCCAGACATCCTCGCTGCTGGGCATCCCCGGGCCGTACCGGGCGAGGTCCTTCTCGCGCTGGCGCTCCTTGTAGGCGGCGGCGCGCAGCTCGGGCGAGTAACCCTTGACCCGCATGCAGAACCAAAAGTCGTCCCACTGGTCCGAGCAGTTGCGCAGAGCGCCGTAGCGATACACGGCGTTCCACTGCCCGCCGAGCCCGTTGCAGTGGAAGGCCAGGTCGAAGGCCTGGCGGCACGAGGATGGGGCCGGGTCGATAGACGCTGCCATTGCTTCGGGGCCACTGACCTCATTGGTAGGGTTTGTGGTGGTTCGTGGTGATGTTTCCCCTGAGCGGGATGATGATGATGATGTTTTTGTGCCGGAAGAGGTTGAGCCCCACGACAACCACGAGCCCGGTGAGGACGAGGATGAGGCAGGGCTGGCTCCTGCTGCTGGCCTGGAAGTGGGCATTTGCTGGGGCTCCGGGGCGGGAGCTTCTTTGCCGCCGTTGAGCTCGGCCTGGAACTGTGCGAGGAATTTGGCGATCTCCGGGTCCATTGAAGAGTCGTCTTGCGCCTTGGGAGGGGCTTGGTTCTCGCTCTGGGCGCGCTCGGGCGCGGGCTTACCCTCGGCGGGCGACCTCGGGGGGCTCTGCCAGAACCAACCCATTATCTATGGCGCTTTTTTTTTGCTGAAGTGGCTTGGGCGAAGTGGTTGTTCGTCCTGTTGGCGATGGCGATGGCTGGATCGAGGTTGCGCTGGCTACGAGGAGGAGCGTTGCAGGACGGGAGGCAGAACTGTCCTGTACCTCGCGCAACAACCAGATTCTTGGTCGATCTGTGGCAATGCCCAGTACTAAAGTGAGGGGTAGGCAGGAAGCCGCCTGGTCTGTATACAGTTAGAGCGAGGAGGTGGCATGCGATAGATGTCGGAGCCGGGATCGCATTGGCCTCGAGCCGACTGTGGTTGGTGGGTTCAGCTGCAGCTTCTGCTCTTGCGCGGCGGGGATCGCTGGAATCCTTTCCTTTCCTGCCCAGGCTGCCTGGAAGTGAGAGGGCCCTGGCTTATCGATAGCCAAGCAAAGCTGCGCTAACTAGATAGGGCTAGCGGCAGGGACAGGGGTCCGCCGCCAATGAGTGACCTCATCAAGCTGCGCCCGCAGCTCGTCGGCCTTTTGCACATTTGCACAAGGACGCACACAACGGCACAACAGAAGTGGGAATATCTCCAGCTCCCCGTCGTGTCTCAGCATCGGCATGAACAAGGCCAGCCATGATCGGGAGCAGTAGGTTGCTCCTGGACCCGACAGCTCGGCCAAGGCTGCTGGCCCAGCGAGCTGTCCAGGGCTCCCCCTTGCTGCGCCATGTCATTACCCCGCCAGGACTCAGACCAGCGGTGCTGGCCCACCTGAACGGCGGCAAGCGATGGAAGAGCAAGCATGTCGTCGAGGACAACGCCGGCCACATCAGCTTGGCTAAAAACGAGTCCATTCTGTTTTTCGACAGTAAGCCTCGGCTGCCACGGAAACACCCTGCTTGCGTGACGCCCAGCTGACAACCGACGACACCCCTCCAGACATCTTCCCCTTGGGCCTGAGCACCTTCTTCCTCAGGCGCTGGCGCACCGAGGAGGACCTGACTGAGCTGCTCCAAAAGTTCGACAACTCGTCTCTGGGTATCACAGACCCGGTATCTCGCGTCAAGCGCGCCATCCCCGCCGACCTGCCCATCAGGGTGACCGAGGTTATCCCCCGCCTCAAGGACGGCGGCGCCTTTATCAAGTTCAGCCACACTGGGAACAATGGCGGCTTAGAAGCAAGGACGGCCGTCCGAGATCTCGAAAGGGCCCTCGTAGAACGCCTGCGCGAGGCGCCCCTTCGCTCTTGGTTCAACCCCTTTGCATCGGTTCGTGTTGGCCTGGTCAGGGGCGTCCCCTGGTTAGAAGACCTATATCGTCCACCCGCGTCGCGCCTCAAAGTGGAGTTTTGCCCTCCCAATCCAGGGGAAACGTCCGCTGTCGAGCTATCCCAGGAGACGCTTTACAGCATCTTCAGGGTCTACGGCAAGCTCGCCGAGATCACGCCGCAGCCATTTGACTCCAAGGTCATGCCCCGTTATGCATACGTCGACTTTAGCCGCGTCCGCGACGCCGTCATGGCGCGCAACTGTCTGCATGGCTTCTTCGTAAGCGAGGCGCTGGGAGGCGGCAAGGGCGGTACCAAGATACGGCTCTCATACGAGTCAAGGGTCAAGCCGCACCATATTTGGAACTGGCTGTCGGGCTACCCACGTATTTTCATACCCCTGGCTGCCGCTCTGCTGGCTGCCTTCACCGTGGCCGTCTTCGACCCCATCCGAGAGTTCTTCATCGGCGCACACATCCAGGATTCTTTCAATATCACAAACAGCCGCGCGTACCGCTGGTTCAAGCGCCAGACATTCGATTTTGGGGGCGTCTTCACGCGCCATAAAGAGGCGGCCGAGGAAGCGGGTCTACAGGCCCTGTGGACACAGCGCAAGGATATTATTGACTTGATCAAGAAGTGGCTTTTGGAGACGGCAGACACCTTTATCGTCGTTCAGGGGCCTAGGGGCTCTGGCACCCGTGCGCTCGTTATTGATCAGGCCCTTGACGACCACGCGAACGTGCTTATTCTGGACTGTAAGCCCGTCGTTGAGGCTCGTGGCGAAAGCGCAACGATCCGCCGGTTGGCTGCCACAGTCGGCTACCGGCCTGTCTTCTCATGGGCCCACAACCTGAGCAGCCTGGCCGACCTGGCCGTCCAAGGCACCACGGGAGTCAAAACGGGCTTCTCCGAGACGCTCGAGTCCCAGATCGTCAAGATCCTGCAAACCACCGCCTCGGCGCTCAAGAAGGTGTCATTGGCTGACCACGGCGGTCGCGATGACAAGGACGCCGAGATGTCTGAAGATGCCTACCTTGAGGCCCATCCAGAGAAGCGCGCCGTTGTCGTTATTGACAACTTCCTCCACCGATCCGAGAACGGAGGCTTGCTGTATGACAAGATCGCCGAATGGGCAGCCGCGTTGGTGCAGTCCAACATCGCCCATGTCATCTTTTTGACGCACGACTCTTCCTACTCAAAGTCCCTTTCCAAGTCGCTTCCTGATCGCCTGTTTAGGCAGGTAGCCCTGGGTGATTTGGAACCCGAGGTGGCCAAGAAGTACGTCCTTAGCCAGCTCGAGGGCTTTGATCGTGAGACCCTCTCCAATCTGCGGAATCAAGAAGGAAAACAGCAGGCAAAACAAGAAGGAAAGAGGGAAGAAAAGCAGAAAGTACAGAACGAAGGGAACAAGGAAGGGAGCACAGAAGGATGGTTCAACTGGAACAAGGAGTCAGCTCATGACCAGACCCCTTCGCAGCCCTCTGGAGGCAGGGACCTCGCCGAGCTGGACAGCGTCATCAACACGCTTGGCGGCCGGCTGACCGACCTTGAGTTCCTGGCGCGCCGGCTCAAGAGCGGCCAGAGTCCCAAGCAGGCCGTGGCCGATATCGTCGAGCAGAGCTCTTCAGAGATCATCAAGATGTTCCTCCTCGGGGGCAAACCCGCCCCTGCCAGCACACCTAGCAAGAGCGGCACCTCGCCTGAAAAGGCCTGGTCCAACGAACAGGCCTGGCACCTGATTAGGGAGATCGCAGTCAAAGGCTCCCTGCGGTACAACGAAGTCCTCCTTTCGCCAACCTTTGCCTTGTCCACCACCTCGTCCGCCGCGGATGGCGCTGCCGCTGTTGATGCCCTGGACGCCGCTGAGCTGATCACCGTCACGTCGCACCGCGGCCGGCCGCAGATGGTGAAGGCCGGAAGGCCCGTCTACCAGGCGGCGTTTGCGCTTCTCGCGGAGGACAAGGTCCTCAAGGCCCGCATGGATCTGTCGGTCGCGACGGAGCTGGTTAAAATCGAAGTCAAGAATATCGACAAGGTCGAGGCCGAAATGGCCCTGTTGGCCACGTTGCCCAAGCAGCCGGCTGGCGTCGACCGCAGAGCTCAGTACTTGGTGGATAAGCTGAACGTCAGCCACGCCAAGATTGTTGCGCTTGAGGCCGAGATTGCAGGACTCAAGAAGGTGCTGAAGCAAGAGGCGTGAGGGCCTAATACCCCTTGGTTTGTGGCAAACGACAGGCTTGATTTGGTACCATGTAGTGACCTGTATAGTAGCCTGCCTAGAAACCACGCAACTATTACTCTACTCCATGCGGTCCTCTGTTGGCCCGTAATGGGCCTTGGGCGGACATTTTGCCCTCTCCGACGCATTGAAACCCCAGAAATTTACAGAGCCAACGCATGCGCCGCAACAAAACGGCCTTGCAGATTTCCGACGATGAGTTTTAACAAGGGACTGTGGGTGCCTGCAAATAGTGGGTTGTTTTGACATTGGCAGGTTGCTAGGATGCGCTTGGGAATATTTCTGCAAGGCTGTCTGTCGTGCTTCATCCAAGCCAGTGATGGATGCCATGGCATTCCTCTCTAAATCTCTCGGCCTATTTTTCACGATGGTGGAAAGCTGGAAAGTGGGCTCGCCCCCTTTGCTTGCACTTGCTCTCATTCCCTTGCCCTCATCTTCTGCTATTTCCCACCACTACGCCTCGCAGCCTCAAGAGCCTCCCACCTCCGCTTGAGCGCGGTGACCGCTGCCTTGGGCCGCCTGTCCCGTGTGAAGACGCCCTTCTTGTTCCCGTCGACGCGGAAGATGAAGGTGGATGCGGTCTGGAAGTCTGCAAAGTTCCAGACGTGCTCGCCCACGACGGCATCGAGCCGATCCAGGACCCTCCCAGACATTTCCATCACCCTCGCCTGGTACTCCTCGCTCCAGGGGACGTCGCCAACGGTGTGCAGACCCGCGAGGGTGTCGGCGCCGTACTCGGACAGGATCATGGGCTTGCCGAACTTGTCCTGCCACTCACGCAGCTCGGCCTCCATGTCCGCCTCGGCGGACTCGAGGTCGCCCGTGTTCAGGTACCAGCCGTAGTAGCGGTTCAGGCAGAGGACGTCGAATAGGTCCGTGATCAGGTCCGTCCGGGGGCCGGCCTGCTTCTCGTTGGCGAAGCACAGGGGGCGCGTCGGGTCCAGCTCGCGGGTCGACCTGACGAGCGGCTCAAAGTACTCGCGCGCGCCGGGCTGCGCCGAGGCGGGCTCGTTGGCGACGCACCACATGACGACGGACGGGTGGTTCTTGTCGCGTGCCACCAGCTCGGCCAGGGCGCGGCGGTGCGTCTCCCTCGTGGCGTCACTGATGGTGTCCGGGGAGAAGGTGGGGGGCGCGGGGCGGCCGGTGATGCCGGCCACGATGGCCAGGTTGAGCCCGACGGCGGCGGCCTCGTCGATGACGACGACGCCGTGGCGGTCCGCGTACTCGAGCACCTCCTCGGCGTAGGGGTAGTGGGCGGTGCGAAACGAGTTGGCGCCCGTCCAGCGGAGCAGCTCAAAGTCGTGCACCATGTAGGCCGGGTCGTGGCCCTTGCCGCGCACGGGCGTGTCCTCGTGCTTGCCGAAGCCGGTGAAGTAGAAGGGCTCATCGTTGATGAGGAACTGCTTGCCGGCAATGCGGACGGTCCGGATGCCGACGGCCACGTCGTACGAGTCGACCACGACCTCTTCTTCGCCGCCGCACTGCAGGATCTCGGCCCGCAGCTGGTAAAGGTAGGCGGCTCCCGGCTGCCAGAGGCGGGGAGACGGGACCTGTATGAAGCCCTTGGGCTGGTCGACGGCCTGGCCCACCATGACGCCCTCCTCGTCGGACAACGTCACCCGCAGTTTGTGGCTGGCAGCGGCAGCTGCGAGGGGCTCGCTGGTCTCGATCTGATACCGAACGACGCCACGGGCCCCGCCGTTGACCTTGACAACATCGGTAGTGACCGTGACGTCCCGGACGTGCGTCTCGGGCACGGCACAGAGCCAGACGGAGCGGGCGAGGCCGCTGTAGTTGAAGAAGTCGTGCTGGTAGATCTGCTTCCTCTTCCCGTTGGGCAGCGTCTCAACGCGGCCGGGCGGTATGGTGTGCCAGGTGAGCACGTTGCTCACGGCCACCGTCAGGCGGAACTGGCCGCCGGGGGACACGAGGCGGGTGATGTCGGCCTCGAAGGGGGTGTAGCCGCCCTCGTGCTCGGCCACGAAGCCGTCGTCCACATAGACGCGGCCGTGGTGGGTGGCGGCGTCGAAGCGGAGGAAGTACCGCTGGCCGGCGAAGCACCTGGGGACGGTGACGTGGCGCTGGTAGTAGACCCAGCCGACGTGGTTCCTCACCTGGGCGTCGACGAGGACGTCGTTGTAGCTGGCCGGGACCGGGATCTGGACCTTGGGCGGGATGACATTCGTCCAAGCCCGCTCGGCTTCCAGGTCGATCTCCTTGGCGAGGGAAAAGTTCCAGATGCCGTCGAGGTTGACGACGGTCCGGGCCTGGTTGGCCTGTGGTTTGAGCATCGTGATGGCGGTGTTTTATCCAGTATGGTCCTGGGCTGGTGTTGGGCGCGGCACAAACAGACACCGATATCTCCGTGCTCCCAGGCAGTCGAGCCAGCTCTCCTTTTCGACATACTGACCGGTCTGTTGCCGAACACCGAGATGGATTGATTGTAATAGTACGTGCATCACCCCCAACCCGACGGCCAGGTCCAGCTACCGGGGGTTGTCTTTGGGGCGAGAGAGTCAGAGGAGCTGGGGAGCTGGGGGTGTAGTGGCCCCACACACGCCGACCGGGGTTGCTTCTCCGAAGTTTACCCCCGCCCCACGTCGTGCGGAGGAGACCGTCGTCCCATCCAATCCCTCTGACTGAGTGATAGATAACCCGGATTTTACCAATAGCCTCTCAATCAAGCGCCCATTTCCCCAACTCTCTGTCAATTAGTGGCGCTAGCAATGCTACTATTGAGATGCAGGCGCCTTCTCAAATTCCCAGTTCGGTATCCCTTCAACTGCCATTAGGCGTCAGATTGCAAATCCTCCCCTAATTCTCCACTCAAGTTAGCTATTCATCGCTGTACTTCCATTTGGTGCGGGTACACACCATGAAATAAGCAACAGCAAGAGTCACTGTTACAAAAATGAACCTCACAAAACAGGCACTCAACATCGTACAATTAACCAACAAGCGGGGTATGTAGAAACCCCCTATCCTTTCAGGCCGCCTGACGCCTGCCTAACGGCAATAGAGGGGATATAACACACGAGAGCGGAGGAGCTGCGTTCTTCGTGGCGGGGAACTGCACGCCCACGCCGGCTTGGGTTTTCCGGCATTTACCCTCGCACTCGTATCGTATCAAAAATACGAACTCTTGTCCCTTCCCGCCCGTTCACCAATGTCTGGTAACCCGAACTTTACCCGATCTCCTTCATCACCTAGGTCTATATCATGTACCCACTTCCCCCCCTCAAAATCTTGACAGCCGCTAGACTAGTGCTAGTGCCACTACAATGGAAGCACTCCGAAAGGCTTGGGATTTGCTGCGCAAAACATCAGAAATAAAATAAGCGGCGGAGGCGTGTCCCTCGGCACTCCGACTGAAAACCCAAATAAAAGAGACACTTTGATCTGTTCCCTTGCAGATCCAGTGCCCTGGGTTCCCCATTATTGTTTCCTTGGACAGAGCTACGTGGTGGGTAAGGTCCCAGCCCCTACCCCCAAACACTAGGCCCAGTGAGTGTCACTGACACAGGTGTGGAGGCAACGGTCGACATAGTAAAATGGCTGGAGGACGTGCCGATCACCGAACCAGGCAGACATCCCGCTTTGCATTTCCCCAATCCAACGAAATGGCTTCCCCATGGGGCGGGACTAGTGGTGCGGGGACCTGCCGAGGTTTTGCCAGCGACGTGCAGTTGGCGTTGCCTGTATCTCTTCATAACCAGGGGAAACACGCGACTCCGCTCGCTGGTGCCCTGCCCGGCCGCCCACCTCGAGCAGTCGCTCGTTCGGGGAATATCGTACAAGTAGCGCGGCCGTCTTCTCGCCCGTCCAAAGCCCCTCCTGCCACCTCTTCCTCACCGGCACCTCGGGGCTCTCAACCCATCACGCAAGCTTCGTCATCCTCTCGCAGGCTGGCGCCTTCTCCTCGAGTCGACACCTGTATCCTCCAGATCCATACTCCTGTCGCCATCCTTGCCTTGCAAAAGTTGCCATGGCTACCAAGGCCGAGGATACAAATCTCGATGACACGGCCGCCGTCACCATGATGGAAGAGAAGGGGGCGGCGGGCGGCCCTGGGCTGCCCTTCACGTCGGCCTTTGCAACCTGGCCCCGCGGCGCCCTGATCCGCAAGTTCTGGCGCCTGTACGGGTGCGGCATCATGGTGACGTTTGGCGGCATGTACGCCGGCTATGCGAACTCGGTCGTCGGCAGTATTGTCGTCAACCAGGGCTTTATCGAGACCTTTGCTACCGTCAAGGACCCGCAGACGGGCAAGCCGGCACTGAACACGCAGCACATCTCTCTTTGGGGAGTCATCTACTTTGTCTCGTGCATCATGATCCAGTTCGTCGCCCCCTGGACCGCCGACCGGTTTGGGCGCAAGTTCAACCTGTGGGCCTTTACCGTCTTCCTGACCCTTGTAAGTATGTTTCTTTCTTTTCTTTCTTTTTTCTTGACAGACGGCCCCCTTTTTGTCTCCGGCTCTTTGCTGACTGTTGAGCGTTTGAACGATTGCAGTCCATTGTTATCGCGGCAGTCGCCAACAAGTGGTACGTCCTGCTGATCTCGCGCCTGATCGCGGGTTACGCAGGGGGTGTCATCGGCACCTCCATCATGGTCTACATGTCCGAGATCGCCATGCCCCAGTTCCGCGGGGCACTCCTGAGCACCTTCTCGATGGCCTTTGCTCTGGGCCAGCTCTTCCTGGCCCTGGGGCTCAAGATCATGCAGGACACGCAGCCGACAAAGTTCAGGAACCTCTTCTTCTCCGAATTTGTCTTTGCCGGCCTTTGGATCATTCCCATGATCCTCCTGCCTGAGTCTCCAGGTATGTCACTTCCTGCAGCGATCCTCGCCCGTGCCTTGCTTTTCTCGCCACTGACACAAGACTTGCTTCCCGAAAACAGTCTGGTGCGCACAAAAGGGGAGACACGAACAGGGCAAAAAGGCGCTCCGCAGGCTGGTCGGCCACCACCATGACTACGACCTCGACCACGAGTACGCCGTCATCCGTTACGAGACAGAGCAGTCCTTTGCCCAGTCCAACAGTAAGGGCCAGGGCCAGGGCCAGAGCGAATGGAAGGACTTGTTCACGCGGCAAAACATGAAGCGCACCGTCATCGCCGCCTTGCCCTTTTCGTTCCAGAACTTTGTCGGGGTGCCCCTCATCTTTGGCTACACCACCTATTTTTTCGAGCTTGCCCAGCTCGAGGACCCATTCCTGGGCAACCTCATCATCCAGCTTATCCTTGTTGTCGGTATCTTCTCGGCGTTTTACTTCGTCGACCGTGTCGGCCGCAGGACGCTGGTCCTGGGCGGCGGACTTATTATGGGATCCATAACCATGATTGTGGGCGGATTCGGTATGATACCGCACACTGCCGCCTCAGGACCCGTGCTCGTGACACTGTGCTCCATCTGGGCTTTTGTCTACGCCAACACCTTGGCACCAATAGGTTCGTCGTCTCTTTTTCCCTTTTCATTTTTCTCTGCCGCGACAACGATAGCAATGGCCCAAAGCTGACGAAAAAAAACAGGATGGGTCTCTCTCGTCGAGGTCTCGAGCCCTGCAATCCGAGCCAAGACGACGGCCGTCGCAGCGACGATACAGTACCTGAGCAACATCCTCTTCAACTACACCACCCCCCTCTTGCTCTCCAACCAGGGCGCTGGCTGGGGCCAAAAGATCGGCTTCTTCTTTGGCGGCCTCACTTTTCTGTACCTCATCCCCGTCTTCTTTTTGTTCCCCGAGGTTAAGGGCCGGACCTACGCGGAGCTCGACGAGCTATTCGAGCGCCGGATTCCCGCGTGGAAGTTTGCCAAGACCCAAACGGTGCACCAGGCCACTCTAGAGAGCCAGGAGCATAATTCAGCCCGAGGTTCGTAGGACGTGGGCTGGTATATAAAATCTTGGAAACGTAATCGGTTGGCCAGACCGGAGCGGCCGAGTGTTTCCCAGGATCAAAATGACTCAACACTTAGCACACGTTTCCAAAGTCAACGGGTGGTCTCCATGCTGCTTATTTTTAAGAGTGACATCGCCACAAACGGTCGTAGACTTTTGGGGGGCGGGGGAGTTTAGAACAACTTGAAAAGGGGGTTGCGCTTGCATCATTCCATCTCGCTCCCGCAAGGTTCATCATATTCCAGCCCCCACGCTGGCCAAGGCGCCAAGAAACCTTGGTAGGACCTTGACCCTGAGCCCATCTCGCACTCATCATCGTCTAGTGTAGTGTTGTACCCATGAGTCTGTCATTCGTCCCTCAGTGGGGACTGCTAATACTACCCGGTTGACGGATCGCCAGTCTTCGATGCAGCAACACCGCCTTCCGAATCAACCAGCTTACAGCCATGCTCGAAGTATACTCGAAAGAGCAGGGTCACATATATGAACATATGCAGAGGGTCCGTGCAGCGTTTGTGCCATGCGGGCTGCTGCCCTTGAGCCGTACGAGGAGACAGGCTGGCAAGCGCGGCTTGTACCACCATCCAATCGCAGCCTTGCCCTTGAGAGAAGCCGAGCACGAGATGAAAGCCCATCGAGTACCCCGTTGTGGTACGTAGAGAATATGTGGTGGCATGACATGATGATATTGTACAACGTGTAGAAAAAAAAAGAAAATACTCGCAGTCGAACGTATAGATTTAGTGTACAAATGGAGTGGAAGTCCTGGCTTCTTCTGGCTAGGCCAGCTTGACTTGATTTATATCTTCCCATCATGATACATGAGAGGACAATCCGATATGTCTGTCGATCTCTTCTTGCAGGGGAACTGTCGTGATATACACAAGGGTACAAGCCTTTCCTCCCTCCCTCCCTTGCTGGCCTTACTGGCCTTACTGGCCTTACTGGCCTATTCCGTACAAGGCCCAGTTCACTCAAAGCAGCGGTTGCAGCGGTCGCCCGGCAGTGGCAGAACAAATCACTCTGGTTTGCTGACGATAACATGATGGGCAGGCTACGTAGGTAGGCAAAGATGACGGGGTGTTACACAACCGATGGCGGGGTATATATCTTGCACTGCCGACTGTTCGTGTTTTCCTCTTCTTGGCTGGCCCTCGCAGTATTTCTCGCGAGGGGTGTCCATGACGGCGCGCGAGAACGCAAACTTGCTACTTTGCCGCAGTTCCTCATAAACCCATTTTGGCTCTTTGTTTCCATCATTAACATGGAGCTATTTGACTTGCCCATCGAGATCAGGCTCAAGATCTATTCAGAGCTTCTCGTTTATCATGAACCCATCTCGATCTACGGATACATGGACGAGGTGACGCCGCTTCTTTATACGGACGTAGGACCAGACGGTATCCATTCTGCCATCCTCCGGACTAGCAAGCAGGTCTACAGCGAAGCCATCTCGGTCCTTTATTCGCACAACTTCTTCCGGTTCTGCAAAGTGGAGGCGTCCTGGGTGCCGTCCAGCCCAGACACTATTCGAGCCTTCGTCCAGCAGATCGGAGCTCGATCAAGCCTTCTCCGGCACGTCTACACTTATCTTCCTCGCTCCCCTAGGGGCCGCACTGCCTTTGACGAGCTAGATCTCGGGAATCTCAACCATCTAGTTGATAGCTGCCCCGGGATCATCACAATCGAGTTGGCAATGCGCTTGGAGATGAAAGATTTGCCCATTCACGACTCGCCTAGCTTCGCTGGACTCCTGGGCACTGTCGAGGCGCGACTCAACGCGCTGCCGTCGCTGCAGCAGGTCAAAGTCGATTTGAAACTGTTGAGCGATGGCTCGGGTAGCGACGACGCGGATAGCCAAGGAGGTGGTGATAGCCAAGGAGAGGATTATGGAAGTGAGGCTCCCGGCCACGGCAAGCGGTGGGAAGCTCACAAAGATTCCTTGATGGGGCAGCTATCCAGTCGTGGATGGACTGTCGATATCACCGAAGTCTGGATCGCCAGCGATGGCTCCAAGTTTGACAACAGAACTGCCCTCAACAATTACATGTACGACCTTTTCGAAAATGAGATGGAAGAGCGTCGAGAGCAAGCGCGGGAGCGCCAGGCGTGGGCCGACTACTACCAGGAGAGGCAAGAGTGGGCGTATCGAATGGACTATGCGGACGACGGCGGTCCTGTACAAGGCATGACTGGTCTACATAGATGCGAAGCTGTCCATTTATGCAGTTAGCTCCAACCCCGCAGCACACAATTTCCATGCCGACACTGGATTTGCGCTGGAACAGTCCGGCGCTAGCGATCTCAGCCAGCTACGGATTTTCGGTGGCCAATGAGGACTGCATGGTGCGTCTGACTGCGTTGGTGGCCCGCCCCCCGGTTTTGTTAGTGGCATAGCTGCCGGCCGGTCCACCGTACGGGGCTGTGATCCTCAACCAAGGAGCCCACGATGGAATCCACTTTTGCAGCCTGGGCACCCAAGTCCCCCATGAGGCCATCTCCCACAGCCGTTAGTCATCAATCACCACAGGTCCAGTGGCCAAATGGCAAGGCGCTTGACTACGAATCAAGAGATTGCAGGTTCGATCCCTGCCTGGATCGTGACAACGATAACTTTCATTTTTGGATTTTTGGACTTTTGGCCGTCTTGACCGTGAATGCTTCACATGAAATAACAGGCCCATTATGGCTAGCGTTTTGACTCCATCGACATTTCTTTTGTTTTGTTGTTGTTTGCTGATATAGCGGGATCAGAATGCTGGGAGATAAAGTCGAGACTGTTTCTATTCCCCTTTTGTTTTACTCTTCTTTGAACAAAGCTTCAACCCTTGGTCTTCTCCCGTGTGATCTTTCTTATCCAGTCACGGTTGACTACAGCTATCTAATACCTCGTGCCATCCTATTTAGGTACAGTTTTACGTCTTGATTATCAAGGAATGCCGTAAAGTAATTGGTGCACACCTTCTTTTGTGAAAAGGGGCAATTAGCCGTCCGAGAACGGGATCGAGGGCGACAAACAACCATGGTGACGAATGGGGAGTGGCATTGTATAGTTGTCGTCATTAACCTATCCCAAATAGCCGGGATCCAATTCGCCCGTCCCGGGAAGTTTGGTCTGGGTGCATCCGATTCCAGAATTAGCTTGCGGCCGACAACCGAAAGTGGCACGTTATATGTTTGCCTCCGCCCTTCTCGCTGACGAACGATGCTTATAAGTCCGCCCTTAACATACCCATCGTTACGGTCGACGTTAGCCAGTAGTGGTGCGTGGTGCCATGAGCATTTCCCCTGTATGGGAGGGTTGCACGCAGCTGGGTGCAAACAACAGTAGCCGTTGTGATCCGAACGGGTAGTTAATCTGTCACGTCCAATTACTTCCGACAGTTGCCTTTGGACGACGCGGCTGATCCATATATTGATGGCACTTTGGCTGCCGTAACTGTAATAGTCACTGCGCATGCCCTTTACAGAAAAGCAGCCTGCTTCGCTTGTGGCCGACGTTGTAAGACGCCAAACTAGAGCGACTCCGTGACGACTCGATCCACCTGCTACCAAGACTCTGCAGCCAACAGCCATGGTTCGGCATGCAGCAAAGGCGGCTCTCCTGGCGGCCGTGCCTGTGCTGGGCTTGCTACTGGGCCTCGCGTCCGGGGCGCAGCTAAACTGCCCGATACACGGCCCGGCCTACCCTAAGCCACGCCGGCTGGCTGAATGGCCAACAATGCAAGCCGCCTTCCGGAGCCTGAAGGAAAAATTTTCAGCGCAGGCGGCGGGGTCTGGGGGCGCCAACACGTCCTTCTCGGTAGAGCTGTGGGCCGTCGACGACGCTGGTGGCAAGGCCTCTTTCTCGTTTCACCATACAGCCCGTAACATCGCCAACATGAACACGACGGGTGTCAAGGAGGTCGATGGCGACACGGTGTATAGGATCGGCAGCCTGACCAAGATCTACACCATATTCACATGGCTTGTGGAGGTTGGCGACCGGCACTGGCGGCAGCCCATCATTGAGTTGGTTCCTGAGCTCGCTGAGATTGCAGCGTCCAACGGCGACCGAGTGGAGACGGATCCGATCATGACGGTCAACTGGAAGGAAATCACAGTAGGTGAGCTCGCAGGGCAGCTTGCTGGTCTTGTGCGTGATTGTAAGTGTCTCTTGGCCCTTCAACCTCCTGCTTGGGAAAAAAAACCTATTTTGACCGAGCTGCTATAGATGCCTTGCTGGGAGAGGTGACGCAGCAGTTCGATAACAGAACACGAGAGGCATTGGGATTTCCGCCCATTCCGCCCGAGAACATACCGCCTTGCGGAACGTATGTCCTGTGTAATCGGAACCGTGAGTGCCAAGGCACGCAACTGGTGTTTGAAGTTCTCCGTCGAGATTTGATGCTGATCGAGGCACCGGGAGCTGCAGAGTTCTTTGATGGCATGCGTAAACTTCCTCCGCAGTACGGGCCTTCGGCGGCGACTGTTTACTCCGACACGGCCTTCCAGATTCTGGCGTATGCGCTCGAGGGAATCACAGGGAGGCTGTACAAAGACATGCTCCAGGAATCGATACTCCGGCCCCTGGGTCTAAATCGGACGTACCTGTTCAAGCCGGACGACTCTGTCGGCATCATCCCATCCAACGCGAGCAACGTCGGATCGACCAGCTGGGCATACAACATCGGCGAGTCGGCGCCGTAAGTAAGCCTTGGCGACGAGAAGAGGCACGTGCCAGCTGCAAGAAAAAAACGATTGAGGATGCTGACATGGCTGGTGTGAGCACGACCAATCCAAACAGGACGGGAAACATGTACTCGTCGCCGTCGGACCTCTCACGCACGGGGCGTGGGATTCTGTCGTCGAAACTCATGTCGCGGGCGACGACGTCACGGTGGCTCAAACCGGCGTCCATGACATCGGAGCTGATCGCGGCGGTGGGATACCCGTGGGGGGTGCGGCGGATCGACCTGTCGCGGCCGCCCAACTACAAGCGGGTGGCCGACTCGTTCAACAAGGCGGGCCGGATCGGGTCCTACGCGGCACTGCTGGCCATGCTGCCAGACTGGGACGCGGGATTCAGCGTGATGCTGGCGGGCAACTCGCTGGCGGGCAACCCGACCTTCAGTTGGGCCGACATCATGGGCGAGGTGCTGGTGCCGGCGCTGGAGCAGACGGCGCGCGAGCAGGCGCAGGCCACGTACGGCGGGCGGTACGTGGCGGCCCCAGGCGGCGGCGGCGGCGTCAACTCGAGCCTCGAGATCCGCACGTCGGCGGACCGGCCGGGGCTGGGCGTCTACGGCTGGGTGAGCAACGGCACCGACATGCAGACGGCGGCGCTGCTCGTGCAGAACGGCTTCACGCCGCCGGCCGACCCCAGCATCCGGCTGTATCCGTCGGGGCTCGAGTCGCCACGGCCCGGTGGGGGCAGGAAGGTGGCCTTCAGAGCCGTCTTCGAGGACCTCGGAGGGCAGGCGACGAGCCGCATGTTCACGACCGACTGCGGCACCTGGGTGTCGACCACAAGCGTCGTCGTGGGCGACATTCCGCTGGACCAGTTTGCCTTCAACCTCGACGCCGACGGCAGGGTCGAGAGCGTCGAGCCGATGGCGCTGCGGATTGAGCTGGCCAAGCAATCGTGATCAAGGTGCAGTCCAGTCGCGGCACCTCTCCTTCTGGCCTTTTCTTTTTCGGCTCGTCGACTGAACTTGGGGGTTTCGTCTGATTCAATTGCATGCGTCAGGCGTCAGGGCAATGTTTGATGATACGGACGGCGCCTTCCATCGACGGACGAGCTTAAAAAAAAAAAAAAAAATAAAAAAATAAAAAAAGACGCTTGTCGTGGCTCCTGCCCTCCATCCGATTCATCACTCATGCAGGTCTGGCTGCCAGCCTGGGCGCCATCGCCAAGCAAAGCACCTTGAAATATTCCTTTCTTTTCTTCTCATGTGACACGTGAAGAAAACGCACTTGCCACCCTTGAGCTTGCTTTGGTAGCTCAGACTTTGAACTCCTGGCTTTTGGATGTCGCATTTTTCGTCTCTTTGGTGGTTATTTGGCTAATTGATTCAACTCTTTGTTCCCTCGCGCGGTATTTCCGTTTCCTGGCCCTGTCTGCCCCACAAGCCAAAGTCCACAGACCGCCTTTCTGGCTCCGATATGAAGCGCCCGATTATCTCGACCTAGCCCGGGGCCTAGGACTGTCTTCCGTGACTGAAAAAAATTTGCGTCTTGCCCCCGTATCACTGCACTGATCGACAAGCCGGCTTCGGACAGCCCCTGGGTCCCCTGCAGAACCCACCACAACTGCGACTCGCAGGGACCACGACACAGGCCATGCCCACCCCAACTGCCGACGCCCAGGGCGCTGACGATGTGGAGGTGCTTGAGGTGCTCATCATCGGCGCAGGCCTCTCGGGCATCAACAGCGCATACCGCCTCAGGGAGGCCTTTCCGGACGCCAGCTATGCCATTCTCGAGCGCCGTGACGTGACGGGCGGCACCTGGAGCTTCTGGAAGTTCCCGGGCGTTCGCTCCGACAGCACCCTCGCCCTCTTCGGCATGCCCTGGCACCCATGGCCCCACGGCACCGACTTTGCCTCGGCCGAGCTCATCAACGAGTACATCGCCTCGGCCGCGGCCAGCCAGGGCATCGACAAGCGCATCCGCTTTGGCCATGACGTCCGGGGGGCTTCTTGGTCCAGCGAGGAGCAGCGCTGGACGCTCGAGGTCAATGTCAAGACAGCCGACGGCCAAGAGCACGTGCGCGTCTTTAAAACCTCGTGGATGTTCATGTGCAGTGGCTACTACAACTACGACACCCCCCGCAAGGTCGAGATCCCTGGCCTGGACCAGTTCGCCGGGCAAATCGCCCATCCACAGTTCTGGGACCCGGAAAAGGTCGACTACCGCAACAAGCGCGTCGTCATAGTTGGCTCTGGTGCCACGGCTGTCACGCTGTTGCCCAGCCTGGCCAAGGAGGCGTCACACGTGACAATGCTTCAGCGCAGCCCGACCTACGTGATGGCCCTGCCCTCGCGCGACCGCTGGACAACATGGCTCCGGCGCTGGCTCGGCGAAAGCATCGGTGGGCGCATCGATTGGTGGCGTCGCATCCTCATCGAGTTCTTTTTTGTCAAGTTCCTGCTGAACTTCCCCAACGCCGGCCGCAGTGTGATCACGGCCGAAACGAAGCGATGCCTTCCCAAGGACTACCCCGTTGACGTCCACTTTAACCCGCGCTATAACCCTTTTGAGCAGCGCCTGTGCTTCTGCCCTGATGCCGACTTCTTTGAGGCTCTGTCCAAACCCAACTGTGAGGTTGTGACGGCCACGATTGAGACGTGTGATGCCACCGGTATCAAGCTCAAAGCGTCGCAGGAACTGCAAAAAAAACACAACTACACACCGCCTGCCCGGATCGACGCCGACGTTGTCATAACTGCCACGGGGCTGCACATGCAGCTTTTTGGAGGCCACGCACCCATCGTCGATGGCGTTCCGTATCCCATGAATGAGCGCTATGTTTGGCGCTCCTGCATGTTGGACGGTATTCCCAACGCTTGCGCCATTATCGGTTCGTGTTTCGCTCTTCGACAGCAAGCTTCTGATTCGGATTGCGGCTCCGCTTTTACTAACCATCCAACCGCATATACCCACTGCAGGCTATACGGCGGCTACTTGGACGCCTGGGGCCGATGTACACGTGAAAACTATTCTCGCGGTTATGAAGCGACAGCGTAAGCTCGGCGCGACCTCGGCCGTTCCATATATCGAGCCCGCCGAGAGGAAGCGTATGCCCAAGCTGCCTGTTATGCCCAACAACTCGACGTATATCCTCGAAGCCGCCTCCAGGATGCCCATGTCCGGCGGCAAAGACCCCTGGAGGAACGGACAGAACTGGTGGGCGGATGGCTGGGCTTTGTGGCTCCGTGGTGTGACAGCTGGCTTGCGATACAATGTTCCTGTTGCGAAAGGGAAATCAGACTAGCGATTGTCGCATGCACATGTAGCCTTGAACGCTGTTATTATTACTGCGGATTATTGTCGGTTACCATGTACCTGCCCCTGCATTATGTGCCCATCTAGAGGAAAGAGCTTGTTTGCATGAAAGGGAATGCCCAGTGTTCCTTTTATGTGATTATAAGATCGTAAATCGCTGGGACGCCTGATTCAGGCTCTGGCTGTGCGCCTCTTCAGGGCCTCCCGGCTACATGCGCCTGACTGAACTTCTCCTGGATGGAAACGTGACTAAGCACCCATTATGCTTACAAGATTGTCTTTGTTGGGAAAAACACATTCGAAAATGGACAGCTATCCAGTGATACATGTGAATATTTATTTACTTAGCCGTGTTTCACGACAAGTCACGACATGCTGCTCCTGGAGGACTCATCCAAATTTTTGTTTCAAGGCCACATGCTAATTTTCCAACTCTCTAATGGCCTCTAAGGTATCCTTTCCTCACTAGCTTGTATGATTACCTTTCTCAGGATCTTGTGAAGCTCAAGGAAAGTCATTCCGAGCCCGGATGATAGCGTTGATAAGGGTTCCGCCGTGAGAAGCAAGGCTCTTGACACCCGGGACGTAGCCGACATTCACTCCGTACTGGTACCTGCCGTCGGATTCGGGAATCCAGACGGGGCCACCAGACTGTCCGCCGAAGTTGTGATAGTTGCCTTCGAGAGAGCCGCCCTCGCTGCTGCCACACCCGGTGGTCTTCCACATCTTGAATCTGTTTTGCGAGTAGGGGAGCTGCCCGTTGCTTGACTTGTCCTGGGGGTATCCGTACTGGAATGGGGGTGAAAAATCGAATTAGTCCCCTCGCCACGTCCCATCCTCTCGTGCACCACGGGGCATTATAAAGAAGAGAGAGAGAGAGAGAGAGAACTTACATTCCACCAGTCCAGGTTGGCGTTGCTCATGCTGTCGGCAAAGTACCTGAAGCCGAGGAAGCCGAGGTTGGGCGCCCTGTTGAGGATGAGCAGGGCCCAGTCGTCCTTCCAGCCGCAGCCGCCGTTGTCGCCGTTTTCCCCGGCCACGTTGATGGTGCGGGTGACGTCGAAGCCGCCGAGGCGCTCCGAGTTGTAGTAGGCCGGCTGGAACCTGTACGAGGCGCCCGAGTGGAGGCAGTGGCGGGCCATGACGACGACGCGGGCGCCCACGAGCGAGCCCGAGCACCACGACGAGACGCCCGGCCACTCTATGCGGACGCGGCCCATGGCGCCGAACGGGTAGGCCGTGTTGGTGTTGAGCGTCCGGCCGTCGGCGCCGAGCTGGCGCACGTCGAGCGGGCCGGCGCCGTTGGCCATGTTGGCCGACGGCGCCGCCTCGGTCGCGTTGCCGCCGGCGTCCATGATCTCCTGCACGGTCCAGGTCAGGCCCTCGGGCACGGGCAGGCGCTTGTTAAAGTTGTCGACGGGTACGGGCTCGGGTAGCGGGAAGATGACGTTATCGAGGTTTTGGCGCGGGGCCACGGCGGCGGCGCCGGCGAGGCCAGCCAGCGCCGCAGACGACAGGATCATGGATGGAATGTGCATGGCGAGGGCTATGACTTGGAGCTGACCACGGGCGACTTGAGGCCTGGAAGAAGGGAGCGAGGTAGATGACAGGATTCAGGGGCTGGTGCTGCCTGCTGAGACAAGTCTTCCAGAGAGGACCATGGTAGGCGAGCCGATGCTCTTTTATATCACCGCCCAGACTCCGTTCTTGAGCAGAATAGCATGATAACGATGAGGCATCTAGACCTTCTCAAGGCAGAATAGGGCCGAGCAGAGCAGCATGGGAACCTCTCATCGACCAGCACCAGCAAAAGCAAAAACTTCTCGCATTTCGCCGAATGAGGCTGTTCCGCCGCTGCCTGGGAGATGTTGGTGCCAAGATTATAGCAGACGGATCGCCAAGAGAGTCTTGCTCCGGCACGACGAGGCAGAGGATGACGATAAAGGCTATGCCGGTCATCAATAGTTCATTGATGCCCCTCTGCATTGCTGCAACCGCGAAGCGGATGTGGCCAATCGTCGGCGTGCCGGACCCTGGACTGGAGGAGCCTCAGGGCACCTTCAGGGACAAGCAGCAGGGCTGGCAAGCCCCCGAGTGGTTGCGGTAGGATGGAAGCCAAGAATCCACCCTTGTAATATTGACAAAGGCTGTGAGCGTGAATACAGGCAGCTGCGTGAAACTCGGTCACGAATGGGCGAGAACGACGCGGAATTCGCAGTGCTCACTTTGGTTGCAAATTTCCGCATCTGACTCTGAAAGACGTGAGAGAGGCTAGAACGTGGCTGTGGTGGGAGGTTACCAGGATTTGGAGAATCGGGCTGGTGGCCTCGCATTACAGCCTCGCATTACAGGCTTACGCCCCCATCTCCCACGGGCTGCATCTAGCGCGTAAAACGGAATTCCGTTGTTGTGCAGCTATTTCTGCTAACCTTTGACGAAAAAAAGGCACCTCTGTCCAGCCTTACCCTTCGTAGGATCACTGCTTGCTCGCGGCACCATGCCCCACAGCACGGTCTATCAGCATATAGAGGCGGTTACCGTCGGGCCCGAGACAGTGATGGTTGTCTGGGTGGCGGCTCCATCCCCCTGTGTCACCGTGATGGTTGCCGTGCTCGCCTCCTCTGTCACCGTCACCGTCAAAGTCGTCGTCTCCGTCTCGGTAACGGTGGTGCTCCCGTCGTCGACGGGCGGCTTGGTGTAGAGACACTCGCCGTTGGGAGGCGCGACCCTGGATGTCGGCGCAGCATTGTTGCGCTCAACCAGAGCCTCAAACTGCTCGTTGCCGGCCTCGGTCAAATCGTAGTCGAAAACGGCGTGCGAGTCGTGGAAGGCAAACGTCGACGTGTTGTCCCCTGGCTTGAGCGGCGGCTTGACGGCATAGGCCCAGGCGAGCTGGGTAGACCCCGCGGGGTCGATGGCGGTGCGGCCCAGGTCTAGATCGGCCCAGGACGTGCAGCCGCTGCACTTGGCGGTGACTTGGTAGTGGGTCTTGTTGAAGAATGTTCCCGCTTCCAGAATCTCGTAAGTCGCGCCAGCATAAGGGGTCGGGAGAGCGTGAGACCTATGCGCGCATGTCAGCGGCTAGCAGGACAAGGAGGCGTCCAACGCCCCGAGAAAATC